>JAGFPH010018791.1:0-12543 GCA_018207615.1 Philaenus spumarius
TAGCAATGATTTTGGAAAAAACTGTTTATCCGTTTACTTTTTAGAGGGTTTTTTTGTCTCGACAGTTTTTAAAATTTTAAATTTTTTACTCTCTTTGCGTTAGATAATTATCTATATCCATACTAATATTATAAAGAGGTAAAATTTGTTTGTTGGTAGGTTTGTTTGTATGTAGGGGGTAATCTCTGGAACTACTGAACCGATTGAAAAAATAGTTTTACTAATAAAAAGCAACACTAGCCCTGAGTAACATAGGCTGTAATACATTTTGATAAAAACATTTTGTGTTTCAATATTTGTAAATATAGTCGGAAAAAATTCTTGGATTGGTTTAGTTGGGATGCATATCTTTATATGTAGTTTATAGAAGCCGAGTGTATGTGTATATGCGTATGTGTAAGCAATTGTGTGTGTTTTGATTAAGAGACTTGCTAAGATATACCAACGCAAAGGTAGCCAAATTATGTTAAATGTCAAGTATTTAAATTATTATGTATGTATTTTCATTTAGTATTATTTTTATTATTTTTTATCACATTATTATTTCTCGAAGCCATTTTTTTGTCGGTACGCCATAACTTCCTAATACATCATCAAATTACATGAATGAGGCATCATTTTGAAGCTTTCCTTAACCGCTACTCTGGAAAAATATACAAAATACAATTATACGAAAAAAAAACAAATAAAGAATCCGAAAGTAACAGTGATGTTAGATCAAGTAAGTTGTAGGGATATTTTCCTGGCGTTGGCAACACTGATGATAACAATAAACAGCTGCCGTTACGCCACTACATTGCTATTTTTAATTAATTGTAAGCGTGGTTATAAACAGCATCGTGGTGACACCTACTTGTTGTTGTTTACCTTCACACTAAATACGCACTATACGATACTAAATATACGGTGTGTACTTTAATTAAGTGGGATTTAAGTAAGTTAGAATGCGAACGCTTCGCACGGGTCAGCTAGTTTAGTTTAATTCTGTTTTCACACTAACCATCAAATACTGGAAGTGGTGATTGGATATTTTCCAACGAATAAAATGTATGTATAAGTAAATAATTGGAGGAAAATAAATATTATTATTATTATTTATTACCAGAATATGACAAAAACCTATCCTTACAATTAATCTTGATATGATTTTTGGATACGTCGGCGTCGATGAGTAAGCCTGCGACCACAAATAGGGAATTTATGATTTATTTCTTCCTAATCGAAATTGTTACGTAGCTTAGTTTTTAAAAATTTGAAACTTACAAATTTACAAGCAGTTAGTTCTGCAAAACAGCTACAGCTCGTAGGGGAAGCAAATTTCCGTTTGTTTTTGTTGCGCTACAGATCACTTTTAGAAGAACTTTTATAAAATCCAACATTTAGTCCCTGTCTAAACTTATCTATTATATACAAAAATTCCTGTCTTTCGTGCAAACACTGGTCCTACAGTGCGTGCTTCAGTATCTATGTGACCCTATTGCAATCTACTAAAAGTATAAAATCATCTGTTTGCATTTGATTCACATCGAGTTGAATGCTGTGTGCTGAGCGAAGCGAGCAGGTTATAGATCCCTCTAGTTAAACATGTAATTTCTAAGAAATAACATTATGTCACCAACAGCGCTGGTATTAAGTTTAAAAGGATTTGCTCTCAAGAATGACGTTACATCACATTTTCAAATTTACGGGTAGTTGAAATGATTGATTGATTGATTGAATTGCCTTTATTTTGTGGGGCAAAGTTGGAACTGTCCAGTCCCCCCAAGTGATGGAGAGTCGAAGCGACGAAATGGGAAATTAGTGAGAGCATTTTAAATGCAAGTAAAAATTATGTAAAGGTAAACTAATAGTTACCTTGGACTAGGCAAGGAAATTAAAATGTGAATCTAAATTATTAAGGGCACTCCGAATGTCTATCTTCAACAATGTTAGCAATAATACACATAACTTAAGTTGTAATTAAGATAGACTCATAATTGTTTTTTTTATTTTTTCAATTGTACCTTTTTCTAGTTCCGAACACAAGAAAATAAATACAAAATAATAAACCTAATAGTTATGATTTTTAATAAAAAGCACATTTTTTTAATATTTATTATTATTATATAACTTTTGAATATTTTTGAAATATAAAAAAAAATCCCGTGTTAGGAAATAGATAATTGTGTTATAGACATGCGGTAAAAATTTTGTAAAGATATCTTAGATAGTTTTCCAGATATGTGATTATAAAAAACAAAAAGTGATTTTCGGGAAACGAGCAAAACGTAAAAGACAAAGATTCATAAGTAGCCTACCTTTTGCTAATGGCCTCCTGGACAGTATGTGGGGTTATCTGGGTCTTTTTCAGCAGCATATATCGATGGTGTCTAGCAAAAAGGGACTAACCAACAAATTTTATTATAATAATATTTTAAATTCTATGTCAGGCACGACCATAAACCTCTCACTAATACAAATTATACAGATTCAAAGTTAAGAACAACCAAGCAAACTTCCTATAACCACTCCTAGATGGTGATGATAAACTATCTTTTACTTTACACGTAATATTTAATACCGATAGTAAAGTAACTGAAGTTTTGTTAATTTGTCAGTTTCCTTTAATCAAATCTTAGCCTAGTGTATAACGTTGCGTCTTCCTGATCAGAAGATGCTGGGTTCGAATCTAGGATAGGGAGACCAGATATCTAATCATATCTGTGGTTTGAGGGTAGGAGGGCGGGAGTAAAGCAAACGGTGGTTGGCTCGCTTCCAAGCTGACGGGATATGACTAGATATCTGGTCTCCGGCTGTGGCTGTTTTGCATAATTTTACTAAGGTATTTATATTTACAATAAAAAAACTGAAAAACGTCACATTATTTATTTTTTCGGACATAAAGATAATTATAACCATATCATGTTGTATATTGTTGGAAAGAGGAAGAAAAGGAGAATAAGAAATCATAAAAAACTAAAAATCAATCAAAAATTTTTTTTCCATTTGTAGTGCCCTTAACCATAAATATTTATATAACATAATTACAAAATTAATACACAAAACTATTAAATAAAATTCATTCTAAATGTCTACTTAGATTGCTGGTGGAACCTCCTGTTTCAATTACAATAATAGAACTAAAATTGCACTTTCTTAACCTTACCAGTTCCATCTTTGGAAAACGAAATTTAAAAAAAGCGTAGTTAGCTCGAAGCCATTGCAAAATATCACTACAAACTACACTAATTCGATGAAACATCTGAACCGCTGACGTAAGTTGAGCGAATTTCCAAAATCAAGTTTATATGTTTTCTGGGTTTCAATCAACTATATGGAAAATTGGTCTACAACGTATGAACCAAATGTGTACTAAATGTAACGTAAAATGCGGTCGTTGGGCTGCGATCACAGACACACAAACACCCCTCCCCCCTCACACACATATATATAAATATTACATATTATACTAGATACTAGTAGACCTGGCAATGATTCGCTATTGCTTGATTTGAGTATATAAATATATTCTTAGATTAATTTAACAAACGCAATTTAGTGAATGGTTTGAAAAATATATTTTGAAGTGACTTGAGGTTAAAATAATATTCTTATGGGTGTTTAATGTTAATGTAATTTATTGTATGGTTAGCCATTCCATTTTGATTATTATTTAATTTTAAGAGTAGCTATTACCTTAACTTAAGTAATCGAATTGCAAATATTTTTTTATATCACTTAAGAATAATATTACTCAGATTTAACTTATCAACTTGTAGGAAGTTAGTTTAATTTATTTTACTGTATAGTAGTGGCTACCGCATTAATTTTTATTTTATTTTAGTGACCAAATTCCCTAAACAATCCTGGTACTAATATGTGAAAATTGTGAAATTATTAGTTTTTGAACATATATAAAAAGTAACTGTATAAATAATTATTTAATTTGAAGGGTAGTTATCCCATTTCATTACCTTGAATTAAGTAATCGAATTTCAAATGCTTTTTATATCACTTAAGAATACAATTACCCATTTTAGCTTTATAGCTTGTAGGAAGTTAGTTCAATTTATATTTATTTTATAGGAGTAGAAACCCCGTGTTAACTCGTCAGACTGTAGTAATTGTAATGTCTAAACTCTCCTGGCATTAACATGGATAAAATATAAATTTTAGTGAAAACGGTAAAATAGTTTTTGAGTCTATAGAGGACAAAAAAACAAACTTTACATTTTTATATATATAGAGACATATACCAATTTTAATGACATCCCATAATGTGTTTTTTTTACCATGATCGGTGCTCATTGACCACTACTGACCTTATTTCTCACCATAAGAGTCACTGCAACAGCTGTTTTTTTCTTTGGAAATTCGCTAATAACTAATCAGAAGTAGTTACTAACTTTACACGCGATGTAAAGGCAAGGGGAGCGAGAATAGGCGCCAAACCAGATGAACGAGTAAGTTGTGGGAACGGTGAATTGAAATAATTATAACAAGCTAAATTGATTCATTATTCGGTTCTTTTACGTGGTTGATTCAAATGATTTAATTGAACGAAAAGAATCGTTTTGCCCATTGTTTGGAAATGTTGACTTTAATGAATTCTATGAACAAAGTCAATCGATTCTTTATTCGGTTCTTTTAAGTGAGTTGATTCAAATTATTCAGTTCAATGAAAAGAATTGTTTCCCATCTCAAATCCCAATTGTACTGAGGATGTACTACTTGCCACATCATGTAAAACAGGAAATATGATGTGAGATCCTACACGTGTTTTACTGCTCAAATTGACAACTCTGCTTTGTATTAAATATTTCACACACTAAAGATCATCTAATCGCAATAAAATAAAACCCGTTGGAAAGGAAATGGTTTAAACTTTAATTATTGTTTTTACAAATTTGTTCTAGAATTTATATTTACATATGTAATCATCGTTTTAAAATTGTAGATTTCTAAATCAAATCATGCCGCGCAAGAAATCAATAGAAAATTACACAAATATGTCACTTCTCTAAGACTTAATATCGCTCGACAGAAATATATTGACAATAATAATAATAATATAAAGATACCTTTGGAATAGTCAAAATTTGCATTTATAAAAACTGCCTTCCAATCAAACGTCATTGTTATAGTTTCGAAAATATAAAGGTTTCTGTAAACTCTTGCAATTGGGCAGTTTTCAACCAATGAAACAGCACATTTTGTATTTGTTATATTTCTTACAATTCGATACATTTGTAAGATATGTTTATATCGATTTGTAGAGAACAGTTCAATCTTTCGTTTCGTGTAAAGCAAACCACATTTACTGTAACGTTTTATTGGTTCAGTCCTGGGAAATACAGACAAGTGGGAAATTCAAACCTCGGCGTTCTCACGCTTCGCATGCGTTGTTATAGCGGTCGGTCACACGGTATGTTGTATTGGATTCGTACGTGAGGGTTTTATTCGTTTGATATGATTTTGTGATTCAAGTAAAACGAAATGAAATACTTTTACAAAATAAGAATTTATAATAAGTATGTACAGATTAATTCTTTTATTTATTCTCTACACTTTGATATAATAATATTTCAATTTTTGTCAAATCATATTATATTCCTAAATTACTATTCAAACTAGGCCTAGTTTTGTTAGCAGTCTTGTAGTTGGAACATAAAAACTGGTATTTTTTAAATACTAAATTTGAAATTGTTATATATTTTTATACAGTTCTACTTAAAACTAAATTACAAAACTTTTGTACATTTTGAAAAAAATTACAAAAAATGTTTACTACTTTTTATGTAGGCTTAAAGTTTAACTTTTTTCTTTTGTTACTGATCATTTTTTGTCTCTTTAGCTAATAACTTTTTAAATTTTACATCAATAATTTTTTTACTGGCCTATATGAAATCTTCGAACCTTTTTATACAAAAAATGTATGTAACACTTTTGGATTGGTTTATAATTACTATATTTGGCGAATTTAAAAAAAAAATGCTTGCACACGCACCGAAATGGCTCCGCATTGCAACAAATTAGCTTGAACTAATTGAGTCGATTAGTATAAATAAACACTGTTAACAGTTGAGACGTACTTTCCTTATTGAATGTTCCTACGGTGTACGTTCATGGAGACTTAAGGAACCTCAGAATAAACGAGGAAAACAAGGAGGGGTTGTTAGTTATCTAACCTAGTTCGACACAAATAAAGGTGACACGTGATGTCTACTTTCTGTGAATGGCAACACAGATTACAAGGGGATGTAAATTCAACCAGACTTGTATCCAACACGCATTATCCTCATCATTGTCATACATTAATAGTTTGTCAAATAATGTTGTAGACCCTAGGCATAAACAAATTAGAACTCCACTACGATTTTTTATTTTTTGAACAATGCGTATTGCTGATAATTGGGTATTGTAATCTGATAATATCATTGAAACAACGATTGATTAGAACAGAGGCACTTGAATAGGGATAGCTTGTTTAGAGGCGCCTTAGAACCTGACGCATGCGCAGTAGAGCGATAAGTTATAATGCTAACCAAGTTGGTTGCTATGGTAATCGTGTAAATCAACTCATATAAAAGCGAGTGTACTTCCGTACATACGTACGTGAGTAACATCTAATATAATAGCTGATTTCACCCTTCATCTGTAAACCCAGTGTAAATTATAGTTTAAGGTTTTGTTTACAACTCCAGCCGTTATAATTTTTTGTGAAGTTTTTTTTTTATATGAGTTATAGAACGAATGTATTCTATAATATACTATATAATATTTTTGTTTTAGGTTATATACTATATATAAATACAACCTTTTATCATCAAAATTTGTTTATACAAATTTAAAGAAGAGATACCTATTCGTTTAACAGCTGATTTCACCCATCATCTGTAATACTTAAACCCAGTGTAGATTATAGTTTAGGTTTATGTTTACAACTTCAATCGTTAGAATTTCTTGTGAAGTTGATTTTTTTTAAATATGAGTTGTAGATCTAAGTTTTATAATATACATTATAATATTTGCTTTGAGGTTATAAACTGTATATAAATACAACCTTTTATCATCAAAATGTGTTTATACAATTCGTTTAGCTTCGGAAACATTCCTACATCTTCGTATAACGTAAATTCATACTTGATTATTAATTTGTTCACTATAATATTAATAACTTCTAAATCATTTGTTTTATCAATATGAAATAAAAAGCAATTAAAAGATAATATTTCTATCTTTCTTTAAAAATATAATAACGTATGTAAATAAAAATGTCTAACAAATAAGCTTACAATATTGTAATTCTTATTATTATACACATTTAACGAATTAAAAATCTCAGTCAGCATAGCTAAGTAGGCCTAGATAAGCAGGCCTTAATGTTGCTTTTAAATAGTTTGTTTTTTAAATTATGTATTTCTGATGTGTATCTAATTAATCAGCCTGTGATTTTTCATGGGGGCTTACTAAAGCTTTAAATAAATGTGTGTCGGTTCAGTATAAGCCTAATCTAAAACTGTGTTATTCTTTTTGATCAGCTGTTTAATTTATAATATGTAACAAAATAGGTTTGAATTATAATACAGTAACCTTTTTTACTTTCTCACTATACTATAGTATAGAGAAAGTACAGTGATCGCAAAAAAATCGATCTTGAGATTTTTGTGGAAATATCCGTTTTGGGACCCCCTGAGTCTAAAAAAGTGGTTTTTACAAAATGTCTGTCTGTATGAATACAAAGCTAGAGCGAAAACTATTCGATCGATTTCAAACAAATTTGCACCAGACATGTCAAGTAGGCCTGTATAGATGCACGAAAAACGGGTTTGATTTTTTAACAACCCCCTTTTTGGCAAAAAAAAACCCAAAAAATCTATTATTATTTTTTTATAAAAAAATGGCTCTAACGATTTTGGTAAAATTTGGCTTATTTGTAGCCTTTAATGTACCCTACCATATGCAAAAAAACCGCATCTTTCTAAAAATTATCGTTTAGCTAATAATAATAATAACTGATTTTTGGAGGTTTTTGGCCATAAATGGGGTTGTTTTTCAAAAATGTTCAAAACCTTTTTTCGTGCATCTACACAGGAATAATTGACGTGTTTGGTGCAAATTTGTTCGAAATCGATCGAATAGTTTTATCTCTAGATAATAATAATTATATTTATTAGTTTAACTCCTACTTTAATAAATCACCTCTCCTACCCCACCTACAATTATTATGAAGTCACAGTGAATCTGTTTAATAATTTAAATATGTTTGTGAGAAAGTATGTGCCAGTTCCTAGTACCGTTTATTTTCGTTAGGTTTGCTTTTATTTTCTTAACCAAACCTAAAAAAGCTGTCGTTTTGGAGAATAATACACTGGTTATAAATTTCAAAGTGTGTTGCTATAGCATTGAATGTAAAAGCATTCAATCAAACACGTTTTGTTAAGATTTTGGTCTAATAGACCTGTTTTATATCTTATTGGTTGACCAGGCAATGCCTATTGCTTGATTTGTGTACACATTTAGAACATAATTTAGTGAGTTATTGAAAATATTAATTTTGAAGTGACTTGTGGTTAAACTAAGATTATTATGATCAGGACAGGTGGTAGTTCGCATACTAAACATATGATTTTTCGCTTACACACTTCCTCAGCAACTGATTGATATTTAATTAAATTACAAGTGAAAAAACATAGACCAAGACCGGGAGTTGAACCCGGGACCTTCACGTTTCCGTCGTGATGCTCTGCCATCTGAGCTACCCTGATATCTACCGATATTGATCAATGTCATCTCACTTGTACGGTTTTTATTGCAATTATTGAATTAACAGATTGAATACCTCGCGTATACGACATTGAAGACAATCTCAATTCTTATTTCGCAGTTTACAGTGGTGTTATTATTATTATAATTTTTTTTCCGCGTACACACTTCCTCAGCAAGGGATATTTAATTAAATTACAAGTGAAAAAACATAGACCAAGACCGGAAGTTGAACCCGGTACCTTCACGTTTCCGTCGTGATGCTCTGCCTTCTGAGCTACCCTGATATCTACCGATATCTACAAATACACAACAAAAATAATTCGACCACGCAGCTGAACCGCTGAGGTGAGTTGAACAAGTTCCAAAATTAAGTTTATAGGCCTATGTTTTAGGGTTTCAACCAACAATTTGGGAAATACGTCTATTCATGACGGTGCTGACTAGGTGCAAAATGGTTAACACGCCATTCCGCATATTGGGAGTATCTTCAATACACAAAGCATTGCGTGTTTTGCACGCCACTCCGCATATTGGGAGTATCTTCAATACCCAATGCATGGCGTGCTTCGCACGTCATTCCGAATATTTTGGATATCTTCAACACACAAAACATTGAGTGCTTTGCACACCAACCAACGTATTGGGAGTATCTTCAACACACCATGTATTGCGTGCTTCGCACGCCAACCCAACGGTAGAATCCACCACATGGCTTTGAACCGGGTACTTCTAAGGTATTTTACGTTTTGATCGATTTTGGGGGAACAAAGCGAGCTATAAGGTCGCGTAAAAAAATGTGCAGAATAACATCCTACACTTATATTTGTAGAAAAACTCAAAAACAAATTCATTCTCGTAGGAAAATTCTGAAAAAAAGTTACTTCCTGTCAAAAAACGTGATTCGGATTGTTGGATTTTGGCTAACGAACTCGTCCAAGCGGCGTAGACAACATGTGTACCAAATTTGAACCAAATCGGACTTAAAATGCGGCCGCTAGAGTGCGAACACATATACATATATATATATATATATATGATTTTTAATGACACCCCAAAACTTGTTCTGGGGACCATGATCGGTGCTCATTTGTTATTCACGACCTTGGGTCTTACCATAAGGGCCACTGCAATAGCTCATTTTTGCTATGGAAATTCGCTAATAATAATTAGATCACGCAGCTGAACCGCTAACATATTTCCAAAATTAAGTTTATATGTTTTACGGTTTCAACCAACTATTTGGGGAATTGTCCTACTCACGAAGGCGCAGAACAGCTGCCTACGAAATATATCAGTAGATGTTTGTATCTCAGCCTCCAGGTTCGTCCCACGCGCAGCTTCATTTAGCTCGAAGACGGAAAATCTAGTTTTGCGAGTTTGCATCCCGGCAATCGGCCTTGGATCAGAAGATGACCCCAAGGTAAAATCCCTCACGTGGATTTGAACCGGGTACTTTAACGTTTAAACCAATTTTGTGGGAAACCAGACGAACTTTAAGGTCGTGTAAGAAATAAAACGTGCAGAATAAAATCCTACATTTATTTTGTTTATATAAAACCCAAAAATGTTTCATTCTAGCAAGAAAATCTCAAAATATTGTTTCTTCCGGTAAAAACTTGCTTTCGGTTGCTGGATATTTTGGATGACGAACATAATAATAATTAGTATTTAAGACAAAAATGGAATAGCCAAAAGTGCAAAATCGGAAAATACGATTTCATTGTATTTTGGCCGCCATTTTTATTCGATGGAAGATATGGATGTGCACATTTCACCGTTGGTTTTCTCTTGAAATTCTACATCGAAATGATGTATCACATGACCACCTTCCCATTAAAAAAAAAACAAAGTTACAATCAAAGTGGCGGATCCAAGATGGCGGATACATTTTTTGATATCTTAATAAAATAGTATTTTTACAAAGAGTAGGTTCCTCTACCACATCTACCTTCAAATATTTAATGACACCCCAAAACGTGATCTGGGGACCATGATCGGTGCTAATTGTCCACTCCCGACCATAAGAGTAACTCCAATAGTTCGTCAATTACATTGAAATTCGCTAAAAAAACAAAAAATTACTAAAACTAACCCTATTGTTTTTCCTCTGCTGTAAATTTCGTTTCATGATAATACGTTGATCAATTGTTGCAAATATGTTGTTGTTGTATAATATTGTAATAATATCAGCTGTTTGTTTTGTTCCAGCTGGTTCCCATACGAGAAGCACAGCTGTTCAAGCGGTACCAAACCATATCCCTCGGATAGCAGTACCTTCTGTGAGTAGTTTAATATGTTTAGAACGGGTTTGTTGTTATTTACGTTGCCATGGTGGTAACTTTGTACGCTTGCGCAGTGGTAATAATAAAATGATCACTACATTTTTTTTGTTAAGAAAAGCGTATGCACACCAAAAAGAAAACAGTACGTCTTGATTTATAATCTTACAATAAAAGAAAGAAGGTTGCTATAAACGGGAATGCTTTGTTCTCGTCTGCCATATACTTTTTGTAAAAAAAATTAAATATTTGGAGAACCTAAGAATATTCTTGAACATAAAAAAATATTTAGAAGCAACGATTTTCAAGTGAAATTTCTTTAGGCACGTTAGGGCAAATTGGTCTGGGTCTGACAAAAAATAACCGCTTTCACTTCTCCTAATTCAACCTGCAGTTGAAAAAGAACAGTAGGAGAATCGTTCGACATTCATGCGCAGTGCGAGAAGAAATATAATCATTTCTACTTCTTCCGTCGCATACGCCATAGACAGTTTACGCGCATGCGCCGCGTGTACTGCGTTAATACGTAGCACAGGGAACCAGTAGACGCTTGCGTACTATACTGAACATGTTTTAATAGTTATTTAAATTATCTTGTAGTATTAAAGCGAATGTATGAAATCAGCTTATATGTTTGAATCGTTGTTTCTTGTTTTCAGTTCATTGTGTTCTTTGGTCTTCAAAAGAAACTACTTAGGCCTACATAAAATATCTAACTGAGTCCAAGCCATTAGGGAGTTTCAACATGGTAAACGTACAGAGCCTATAGTTTAATATTTTACTCAAAGACGAGGTGTTTCGTAGGGAGGAGCTCCAGCTGAAAGATACATTCACTCGCTTTACTAATTAGTTTTAAATCCGTGAAAAACTCTATCATCGCAAATTCTGTTCCAGCGATCCATGTACCACTTGGAAACGAAGGTGTTCCGCAGGGAGGCACTCCAGCTGAAAGATACATTCACTCACTTTACTTATTAGTTTTAATCCGTGAAAAACTCTATCATCGCAAATTCTGTTCCAGCGATCCATGTACCACTTGGAAACGAAGTTGTTCCGCAGGCAGGAACTCCAGCTGAAAGGTAGATTCACTCGCTTTACTTATTAGTTTTAATCCGTGAAAAACTCTATCATCGCAAATTCTGTTCCAGCGATCCATGTACCACTTGGAAACGAAGGTGTTCCGCAGGGAGGCACTCCAGCTGAAAGAAACACTCGCTTTACTTATTAGTTTAAATCCGTGCAAAACTCAATCACCGCACATTCTGTTCCAGAGATCCATGTACCACTTGGAAACGAAGGTGTTCCGCAGGGAGGCACTCCAGCTGAAAGAAACATTCGCTTTACTTATTAGTTTTAATCCGTGCAAAACTCAATCACCGCACATTCTGTTCCAGAGATCCATGTACCACTTGGAAACGAAGGTGTTCGGCAGAGAGGCACTCCAGCTGAAAGAAACACTCGCTTTACTAATTAGTTTTAATCCGTGCAAAACTCAATCACCGCACATTCTGTTCCA
>JAGFPH010018793.1:0-10734 GCA_018207615.1 Philaenus spumarius
TCCGTAGTCTACATTTACGTCTTGAAGGCTACTGCATTCATAGCATAAATTTACGTCCTGAAATCTAATGCATTCGTAGTCTACATTTACGTCCTGCAGTCTACTGCATTCGCAGTCTACATTTAAGTCCTGAAGTCTACGTGGACCGAAGTCTACAGTCCTTAACACTCATCCATAGTAAGCACAATAGACGCAGTTGAGTTGATACTGCAACGTAAATAAAATCTTGTGAATTACCACAGTGAGTGGAGTGATGATAAGTTGCATTAAGTTAGTTACATCATGAAGCCTACATCATCCGTAAACTGCAATTACGTCTTGAAATTTACATCACCCTTAGTCTACCCATACGTCCTGAAGTTTGCATCCTCCGAAGTCTACTTTTACATCCTGAAGTCTACAGCATTCCTAGTCTACATTTACGTTCTGAAGTCTAGATCGACCGCAGTCTACATAAATGCGTCATTAAGTCTACTCATCGATAGTAGTTACAGTAGGCGGAGTAGAGTGGACACTGCAACAGAAATAAAACCTCGTGTATGTGTATTACCATTATGAGTGGAGTGAAGTTGTGTTGAATGAAAGTTAGTTACATCATGAAGCCTACATCATCCATAGACTGCAATTACGTCTTGAAGTTTACATCATCATACCCTTACATCCTGAAGTCTGCATTATCCGTAGTCTACCTTTACGTCCTCAAGTCTACATCATCCGTAGTGCACATGACTAGCCGAACGAACAAAATTTCTTAGTTCATTAAGCTCTTACATCTTGTTTTACATATCATATTTCGGACTTTAAATAATCCTATATTTTGTATTTTTATTCAATCATCTCTGTAGAAATGTTTTGCTCAAATTAGTCCGTTTCAAACAACAATAATTTGTATGCACATACATTCTATTCCTTTTGTCAAATAAGCTGCTACTACTGTACAGTGTCGGTGAAAGGGAATTCTTTCTTTCTTAAATTTTTTTACCAGTTTTTGCATTTATTTTTCCCGCCACCAGTTCACCACTTCTGTGTGTTTACAAATCGACCATTACTACATATTTTGTGCAATTAGTAAATTTTGTGGATTTTCTCCACTTTTTCCTTTTTCTCTAAGTAAGATAGTATTTAATTAAAGAAGTTTAAAGGGTTAAAATTTTTTATCTGAATTTAAATTAATTTTGTTTCTTGAAAGTATGTTTTTTATATTTTTTGACAATTTGGTATGTTTTTTATTTTGATTTTTTTTTTTTTTATACACGTTTCCTTTTCTTTTCAAATAATTTGTTTAATGCTTAAATCAATTTTTCTTTTATTTAGGCTTCAGTTTTATTGTATATATTATATGTTGATGATATCGAGGAAACGTTAACTCCGCCAAACATAATTAACTAACAAAGTGGATTGAAATTTTCTTAAGTCATTCTAATGTTACAGATGTTCTTTTATCGTGAACCGTATTGCACGTTAGGCTTTTATTTCTTTTTTTACGATGGATTCTTTTCTTAAACTTTTGCAGATAAAACCTACGGAGTTCGTTGACAGTATAATCAGTGTTTTTATTGACATTTTTCATACGAATCTCTCTCTTCCTTAAATTATAATAAAGTACATTAAGAACGATAGTTTTTTAACATCATTTATATCAAGCCTCATTTTGATAACATTTTTTTTACTTTACGACCATCAGCTGATGTTTGCAGAAGACGACCTTTTTTATAAAATAGATTAGGGCTGCCAACCTAAGCACATTCTAGTATTGAATGTTGAATGCAGGTAAACATACTGTGACTAGAGACTGTAAGTTAGAACTTCAGGCTTTTTTTCATCAATTCAAAATACATTTATATAAGGAGTACATTTGAGCCCTTTTTATACATATAAGATTGTTTCAATGTATCAAATCGTGAACTTTAGATAGAATGTCTGTAGTTTGAAGTTTGATGTAAAGTACGCAGAACATTAAATATTTATGTATTACAGAATTTTATTAAGTGAAAATTGTGTGTGTTCCTTTTCCAAGTTAAATAAGTTGTGAATTGAGTTTAAGTTTAAAGTGTTTTTTTTCCGTTCATAATTAATCACTTTCAATTTTGTTAGTGATATTTTCTGTTTTAATTTATTTAAGGCATTTAGAAATAAAATTGATCATTACAATTTACGTATTTATTAGAACATTTTCTTGCGTGTACGTTGGCATCTCTGACGCAATATGGAGTAGGGTCATAATGTAAACTTTCGCCCATTTACCATGTAGAGGCTGAATTGTCATAATAATACTTCAAATCGTATTGCTAGCTATCCGTAATAGGATATACGTATTATTCTGTTACAAATCACTACTACACATTTTTATTTTAAACTACTTCTTCCATATTATTTGTATTTTGATATATCTCTAACGGTTTAACTCGAACTGCTGTTTTCTTTAATTTAACTGATCGTGCATACACTTTTCTTCACACAGAAGACAGCTAAAACTTGTCAATCAAACCCTTATCAATCAGATACGTTGTTTTGAAATAAAAACGTTCACAAAACACAACCATGCTCGTTTGTAAAATATAGTATAACGTTTGCTCATTTGCTTGTGTTCTTCACTTCACAAATAGGATGCCCATGGCATGGGGTTACAGCAAATACTTTGTCAACAATTGCGTCCATATGATATTTTCTAGGGGGGAGGGGGGTAGACCACCGGGGATTGAGGAGTACCCTCCCTTATGCTTCTACATAATGAGGTCCGGAGAATGTTTGACCTACCCCGAAAACTTTTAAAATTTAGGAACCCAATTTGGCTGTTTAGGTGAAATATTAACCCACGCTGTATTGAATCTGTACCTTTACACCACCAATAAATACACAAAGCTACACCGCTCCTTGAGGCTACACAAAGTAGTGCCCAACTGCTAAGTTCATACTTGAACTCTTTTAAAAAATAAAATGAGCATATTGCAACGGATAATTGGCAGGTTGCAAGGCGCTAATTATACTAGCTAATTAAAGCATAAGAAAACCATTTTCATAAATTCAAATTTTGAAAAAAATGTATCAGAATCAGCAAAACAAGACAAAATTTAAAGAAAGAATAAGTATTTGACGAAATTTGCATATTTTTAAAATTATTAAGGAAATTAGAAAAGTTTTTATTAATTGTAATAATAGCAGGAGGGAGACATCTGAAAAATGCCAAGTTAAATCGAAAAGATAGGTCAGGAAAATACTTGTCGAAGATTGCAAAAGTTTGTCCGCGTCTATCTGTTGCCAGGGTAATCTAAACCAATATTAAATTTTATAATTGTAAATTTTATAAATAAATTTAGTTAGTTAGAAAGAGAAGAAAAACGAATTAGAAAGGTATTAAAAGAAATTTAGTAGAGTCATTAGTTCAGAATTACAGAACAAAAAGTAAGACCAAAAATAGAAAACTTTTAAGTTTTAAATAAATTCAAAAAACCAAATAGGCCTAATAGAGGTCTAACAGGAGATAATAATAATTAGCTAAATTCAATTTTAAAATATAATAACTTAATAGGAAAAAGGGGGTTTTAAAGTCATTCTTAGACCAAAAAAGGATTATAATTTTTAAACTAAAAGGAAATTCAAGTAAGAGAAAACTAGCTGAATACACGTGCTTCGCTACAGGGATTTTGTTTTTTTCATCACTATGATTCATAATTAATTGTAATATTTTTCTCTCATTTTCTGTCATCTATTATTTCACGACAGTGAATTATAACTTAAAATGAATAGGCCTAAGTGTCCAATTTCAGCTCTCTAGCTTTAAGGAAAGAATACCAATTAATATTTATTATTTTTAGGGGTTGTTATTACATTTTCAACCCTTAACAGCACGTAAAAAAATGTAAAACTGGTTTATTTTTTATATGTGATCTTGTATGAAATAAATGTACAAAATTTCAGATCTATAGCTTTAAGGAAAATATAGAAATAAATATTTATAGTTTTTAGGGGTTGTTATCACATTTTCAAGACTATAGCATCACGTAACAAAATATAAAACTCATTTACTTATATGTGTTTGTAAGAAATAAATGTAAAACATTTCAGCTTTAAAGAAAGTAAACAAACAACATTTGTTGTTTTAGGGGATGTTTCAACCCTTAAAGGCCAAATATTTTTAAATCCTATCTTAGTGCGCTTCTAGCGCCTATGAGCAATATGTGTATCAAATATGTCACGTCCTTGGCGGTATGAAATTAATATTTATAGATATGGGAGTTGTTCCTAAATTTCACCCCTTAGGAGAACTTGATAAAACGTAAAACTGGTTTATTTTTTTTTTATATGTATCTTGTAGGAAATAAATGTACAAAATTTCAGCTTTCTTTAAGGAAAGTATAACAAAAAATTGTTATTGTTTTAAGGGTTGTTTCAATCATTAAATGCCAAATATTTTAAAATCTTTTCTTAGTCCGCCTCTAACCAATATGTGTACCCAATTTTACGTTCCTAGGTGGTATTCAATTAATATTTATAGTTTTAGGGGTTGTTACCCCACACAGCATTTCACCCCTTAGCAGAACGTGAAAAAATGTAAAACTGGTTTACTTTTTATATGTATTGTGTAAAAATAAATGTACAAAATTTTAGTTTTCTATCTTTAAG
This sequence comes from Philaenus spumarius, assembly GCA_018207615.1. Lineage (NCBI taxonomy): Eukaryota > Metazoa > Arthropoda > Insecta > Hemiptera > Aphrophoridae > Philaenus > Philaenus spumarius. Next base: position 4,624 of record JAGFPH010018793.1, read on the forward strand.
GAAATTACAACAAACAATGCTTATTGTTTTAGTGGTTGTTTCAACCCTTAAAAGTCATATATTTTAAAATTCTTTTAATGCGCTTCTAGTGCCTATGACAAATACATTTATCAAATTTTACGTTCCTAGGATGTATTTTTTTTTAGATATATTATAACAAACAATATTTATGGTTTTAGGGGTTGTTTCAACCCTTACAGATAATATATTTAAAAATTCTTTCTTATTGCGCAACTAGCCCCTGTGACAAATATGTGTACCAAATTTCACGTTCCTAGACGGGTTTTTGAGATATATAACAAACAATATTTATTGTATTATGGGTTGTTTCAACCCTTATAGGCCAAATATTTAAAAATCCTTTCTTTTTTCGCCTCTAGCCCCAATGACAAATACGTGTACCAAATTTCACGTTCCTAGGTGGTTTTTGAGATATATAACAAAACATATTTATTGTTTTTAGGATTGTTTCAACCCTTAAAAGTCATATATTTTAAAATTCTTTCTTAATGTTCTAGTGCCTATGACAAATACGTTTATCAAATTTTACGTTCCTAGGATGTATTTTTTTTTTTAGATATATAATAACAAACAATATTTATGGTTTTAGGGGTTATATCAATCCTTACAGGATAAATATTTAAACATTCTTTTTTATTGGTCCTCTAGCCCCTGTTACAAATATGTGTACCAAATTTCACGTTCCTAAGCGGTAAGGTTTTTGAGATATAATATACCAAACAATATTTATTGTTTTAGGGGTTGTTTCAACCCTTAGAGACCAAATATTTAAAAATCCTATTTTACTGCGCTTCTAGAGCCTATGAGCAATATGTGTACCAAATTTCAAGTTCCTATGGTATGGTTTTTGAGATACCGTGATCAGTGAGTGAGTGAGTGAGTGGGTTTTGGAATTTATATATAGAGATAGGGGAGAATAACTATACTAATAAAGAATGCAAGGTTTCGACAAAAAGTCATTATTTGAATCAGAGTAATTAAATAATAAAAACAGAAAACTTTCTAATCAACTAAAAGAGGGAAAAGTAATAAAATTGTATGTTAAAATATATAACATGTTAGATAATAGGTAAAGGTATTGTAATATCGTGTGAGATGTGAGTAAAAGTCAAAATGGGGGGAACAAAAAATCTAAATCTGGAGCGAAAAGTTAAGCTTAAGAAAACACGATGTATGGAGAACCAACACAGATACAGAAGATCCGAAATCAGTTTCATTCGTTTGGGAACAATATGAATAGGATAGAAGAAAGAAAAATAAAAATTTAATAAATTCCAGGAAAATTAATTTCAAAATTTGACAAAAACTTTCGGAGCGGTTAACATGGTGAATAATGGGAGTACGACTTCAATTCAAAGAGCTACTTGAGCAGAAGGTAGTCCCGAACAATATGATACCATCAAATCCAAAACTGAGACAAGGGGAAAAGAGTTATGGCGGTTTTGGAAATCCAAAGCAGAAACATAGGAATTTCAAGAACAGACAGGAAAGGCTTAAGTCAACAAACGAGAAGCCGGCTTAGCTAGAGTGTTACGCGGGAAGTCAAGGGTAGGACTAATTATAGAAAATGAAAACAATACAATATAAAACAATTCGGCACCGATTTACAAATTTAAAAAAATACAGGAGGTAATAGAAAACATCAAGGAATATTTTTAACATAAACAAAAGAATTAAAACGGTTGAAATAGAGTTTTCGCCAAATTATAACGAAGTAAATCTTTTGACCAAGAGATGGGCGAGAAACCGAAAGTCAGAAATTTATCCAGTTAGTTGAGATTGAGATACCGTACCGACACCACGTACTTCGCAAAGCCTAAGAAGGGCTTTCCAGAGGCTAGCTTAGGGAACAACTACCTTCGAATACAAGCTAAAGGAGCGGACTCGGAGAGTCATCTACATAAGCCAGTGAAAGTAAATCATGAAGAAAATCGGGTTGCGGGCTTTTCAAAACTAAACTCCGGTAAAGAGTAACGGGCCGTAAAAATCGTTCTACTTTTCAAATTTGGGAACTTCGCAGAACTTGGGAGAGTTCTGGAGGACCGATACCACCAGGAGAAGGATCCAGGACAAAGGACCGAAGCCAGAACACTTGTTTTCCTGTAAGTAACAAATTATCAAGTTATTTTCGATCCTAGGGAAATTAAAAAAAATAAAATAAATACAAATTAAGAAATAAAGTATATTCAGGAGAAAGTTATAAAAAGTTAAAAATCATTCTAATTAAAAGCAACTCACATCTTACAGTGGTAAATATATTGTAAAAATATATATTCTTTTTACACATTGTGTTTTGTATCTAATAAGCCGTTGCGTACAATTTAAATAATTACCGTAGTTTTGTTCATTAAATTATTTTATTCTTGAAAAAGTTGCTAAAATTAGTTATAGATAATAGAATACCTCATGTCATACAGTGTTCTAATTATAAGAATTTAGGTAAGGAGAAAGTATTTTCTGATCATAACAAATATAGCTAAACAGGGAACGACCTCGAGATTGGAGTTAAAAAAAACAGTTTCCAATTCTTGCCATCGCATCAACCTTTCAACAAGGGTCATACGGGCAGGTACGATTTGACCGAATTTCATAAAGAGTTTAAATTTAGCTTTGGAGGTGAGCGACACGCGAAAAAGCGTGTGTGTGAGGGTCGCGAGAGGGGTATGCGCGTGGCAATATATAAAATGAAAAAATACATAATATTTAAAAAATATTCTACTGCTAAACTCCTTCTACGAAATACATACTTTAAACTCTTAAAATAAAAATACCTGACTATAGTAAAATATTAATATACTGCACATATTTTCTTTTCCCTGGGAGCTAGGAAGGAAAAGCTGGGGCGCTTCCCTCTCTGCCCACGGGTAGTTCGTTTATGTTTGTCAAGATAAACTATCCACGTTTACGTAAGTAAATTAGATAACACATGATTGTGTTTCCATAGTTCCTTCTAATAATCATAATTAAACGTAATCAATTAAACAATGAATTGTAGACAAAGGCACATTACCTGACCTACTACCTCCTCTACTAATAGTTTTTGCTTTGTATTTAAAACAACCAAAGTAAAATTAATCATTAAATAGTTTAAGCATTAGATATAAGATTGTTTTGGTATTTATAATTTATTTCAAGTAATTCATAACAGGCACATTCATTAAGAAGTGGCACAAACAAATTTCCAGCTCTCTAGCTTTAAGGAAAGTATAACAATAAATTTGTATTGTTTTAGGTGTAGTTATCACATTTTCACCCTTTAGCAGCACTTAACAAAATGCAAATCTGGTTTACTTTTTTATGTATCTTAAGAAATAAATGTACTAAATTTCAGCTTTCTAGCTTTAACTAAAGTATACCAATTCATATTTATTTTTTTTGGGGTTGTTTCAACCCTCAAATCTAAATAAATTCTAGTATATGTCTATATATGTGCAGAATTCCATACAAATACATCCAATACTTTTTGCGTGATTAACTGTCAAACATCCAAGCATACAAACTTTCACATTTATAGCCTAAAGTTATTAGAATAAAGGCACAGGCATATTTAAACTTAATCTAATATAATACTAAATCGGCTGTTCCATTGGTTATTCCTTGGCCTTGGATCATGACAGATCACACAACCAAACAACTCAGAACAACCACACATGGTTAACCATAGGGTTAGCCTGACGGCACTATTGCCCGATGACCCTGTTTAAGGACTTCTCACTGTCATATAAGCCCTACGAACTCGGCAAACACAGTCAATCTTAGCCAGCCATAATTAAAGAATTATAAACAAAAAACGAAATGTGGCTCGAAATCGTCGAGCGTCTCTTCCTAACCAAGTTAGAGGTTCAAAATTGTAATTAAAAATATATAAAGTAATTTCTTAAAATTATTCAACAGCTATTGTTTTTGTACATATGATGTATTCCATGAAGGTCTTGTTGATTTGCTATTAGGAATGTATAAAATTGCGTTCCGCTGACTGCGAGTTACATTATGGATTCGCTAAAAGCCTACGCACAGATTTATATATTCGGAAATTCTAAACCTACCCTAAACCTGATCCTAAGCACGTCACACCATGCCATCAAATATTGATTCATAATAATTACATTGAAAGTGTTCTACCAGAATATATAAAATAATTCGACCACGCAGCTGAACCGCTGACGTGAATTGAGCAAATTTCCAAAATTGAGTTTATATGCCTATGTTTTAGGGTTTAAACCAACAATTTGGGAAATAGGTCTATTCACGACGGTGCTGAATAGCTGCAAAATAGTTGGCACGCCATTCCGCATATTGGGAGTATCTCTAATACACAAAGCATTGAGTGCTTCGCACGCCAACCCCACGGTAGATTCCACAACATGGCTTTGAACCGGGTACTTCTATGGTATTTTACGTTTTGATCGATTTTGGAGAAACTAAGCGAGTTATAAGGACGCTAGAAAAACAAAATGTGCAGAATAACATCCTACATTTATATATGTAGAAAAACCTCCAAAAAAAAAAAATCATTCTCGTAGGAAAAATGTCAAAAAATAGTTCATTCCGGTCAAAAAACGTGTTTCCGATTGTTGGATTTTTTTGGCTAACGAACTCGTCTGAGCGACGAAGACAAACAACATGCTTACCAAATTTAAACCAAATCAGACTTAAAATGCGGCGGCTAGAGTGCGAACACATATATATATGATTTTTAATGACACCCCAAAACGTGTTCTTAGGACCATGATCGTTGCTCATTTGCTACTCCAGACCTTGGGTCTTATCATAAGGGCCACTGCAATAGCTCATTTTTCCTATGGAAATTCGCTAATAAAGTTTAATGGAAGTATTGTGGAGGAAAATTAGAAAAACAAATTTATGAAAAGTTATTCATTCGGATCAAATTTTCATCAAGATCTGATGATTTTTATCCCACTTACTGCATTACTATTAAACAAAAAATATTTATCGAGAAATTTAGATTTTTTAGGTTAGGATGTATTTTTTACGGAACTATGCCCCAACATCGTTCGATACGAGTTCACTTACTAGTGTTTTCTTTTTTTTAATTTATCTACGATCAATACAGCCGGAGGTATTAAAAAGTAGTGCAGCGATGCACTCGAAATTCATCAAAGATGCACTTTTATGCGCTTGTCAAAATGAAAATGTATGTAATAGCCTACTAAAGAAAGTCAGAGAAAGTATACTACGCTCTCACACTATACAGGACTAGGAAAAAATTTCAATTCCATTAAACATCATTGTTATACATGTGTACAGAATTACAAGTAATTGATTCAACAATGAACTACGGTATGCATTTGCCCTGGCTCCCTGACGAATCAAACAAAGTGACAGTCGCATTTTCTATTTACAGTGAACACTTTACAAACAACTTTATACGTATGTAACAAGTCTTCTTAATCCTTTCCTTCAGATAGTTGTTTTTGTATGTCATGACTTTTACATAATCCAGGGATAAAAAAATCATATGCACGAGGACCTTCTTGTGCATACTATTCGCCAATAGATCCGATTATCAAGAAACTTCTGGTGCTCGTCAATGGCGGACCTCTATGAAATAGCAAGATACTCCCTTCTGCTGGAAAAAGCTGGAAAGTAGAAATGAAAAAATCTGTGACTTTTAAATATTGCGCCAAAACTGTGACTGTGACGTCTGTTACTGAAAACAATATCTGTGTCTAAAATCTGGTAAAGCGACAACACGACTGTGCAATAAAACTCCCAAGGGTCATCGGTTTACCTGGTTTGCAGGGCTACGACAACACGACTGTGGTGCAGCTGCGAGTGGGCTCAGTCTTGTTGTCGTAGTCTGCACGGCTTGACCGGGGTAAATCTTGATGAGGGTTTGACAGCCAGTGGTGATAATATTTAGCCCGTACCCCTGCGTACTCAGCAAATTTACAATGCATATACATGCAAAATACATGCAATGTTCTCATGCAAAATACTGTAACTAAACAGTTTAAATAAACAGTTTAGGTAAGTCCTCTAGTTTTTTTTTTGGTATTTATTTACTTTACCTTGTCAAACAAAACTACTATAAACACACAAACCTGAACTTTTTTCTTAATAAATATA
>JAGFPH010018794.1:0-15960 GCA_018207615.1 Philaenus spumarius
TATTTTTTAAAGAAAGAGGTTTTTAGCTTGTCGCTATAAAATACTTTAAACACAGGGAACCATTAACACCAACATTTGATATAATAGTAAAGGCAGACGCTTTTCTTTCGCAAATTTATCTTTTCCTTTTTTGGGTTCAAGAGTTTGACTGTCTCTATGGTCTATGGTCGGTCCCTAACGGCTAGAAACTTAACTATCTACACGCCATTTCACAATAAAGAAATTGCTATGACAGTTGCACTGTTTTTAGTTTTTAATTTCTTTATTAAAGCTCCTGAATACTAATACATTCAGTAAAGAACACAACAAAAGGAAAACTTCCAATTTAGTGTTTTCCTTGAGATTAATAGTTTAATGGACCCCAATTAATTGTGGCACAGTTAAAAAAACTGTATTTTAGATTTTTATAAATGTATTGCTGTAAAACTGATATAAATTTCTGAACGTTCTGTTCTTTTGTTAATTGAAGTTTTGACCAAAGTAAAATCATATATTGACCTACAAAATATGAAACTTTCAGTTTCGTTTTATTTATTTAGACCTAAAGTAAAAATTCTGATTGTTTGATTAAATGAGGTTACAACTTGTACAATCATTTATTTCCACAGAGTGTATTGTCTCAAAGCACACCCACCCAGTCTGCAGCTGACATCGTTCAAACAGCTTACGCATCTGTGAAGGATTACAAATCAAATTTCGAAAACGTGAAATTAAAAAGAGATAGAGACTTTCGAAACAGACTGTTTGAAGTAATCAACGCTGCCGATGATGAGCTATTCAGTTTCCTCCGTCCAGAGTTCTTCTTACCGGAGGATTCAAAGTCTTACTATTTGGTTGAAGCTTTGAGAGATTCCACTGACCAGTACTGCGTCACAGGGCTGAGAGCTTTCAATAGAGAAATATGGGACACTCAAGGTGAGTGAATTGTGACGTCATTTTAGTAGTGGAGATTTGTGTGTCGATGTAGATAAAGGTGTTGTTGTGTTTTAAGGTAGCAAATCAATTCGCTGGTCGAGAATGGCTACTCATGGTTCAAAAAGTGAAAGCCAAAGCAAAATTAATAGTTGTAGGGAAAATTTCAAATGATGATTGATTATGGCAGAGACACTTGGATCAGGGACTCAAAAAAAAAAAAAAATTCCTGAACAACATCATTCAACTAGCGTAGCGTTTCCATGGAGGTCCTCGAATCCTCCTTGCATGTGCCGGTGCCGCTTTCGGTTGGCACCATCTCTTTAGCTACTCGTAGCCTCTTCATTTCCCTTAACCATCGTAGTCATCCGCCTTTATAAAAGAAACAATATATCTGGCTCGTTGTACAAGTCTTTTAATTCTTTATTTGTCTTTAATGATGTTCTCTTTTAGATCCAACCATCTTTCTTAGACCTTTACATTGATTTAGCATTTTTTTTTGTCAAAGACCATGTTAACCGATATATTAAGAAACACCAGTTTCAACGTGTCACTTTGAAATTCCTGGTTGTTTTCAATATTTTAAATAATTTTGCTATTGTTAAATTACAAATTTGGGACTACTAAGGAAATTAAGAAATTTGATAAAGCAATTAAGTTTATAAAATAAATTGTACTTGAGATATGCCTTCGGTGGAAAAAAACATAATAAGTACAGTCACTATCTAAATAGAAAAAAAACCGGCATTACTAGTCTTCTATGGAGGCTGAATGACATGTAGACGGATTGCTTGTACTTCTCAACGGTTGTAGTACTGTTTTTTCCGTTGGCAGCACGTGTATATGACAATATAAAAATGATGGCATCAAGTTGATGGGAAAAATACTGACATTTACAAGTAATTAAAAATATAGTTTAGGCATATAAATAGTTGCAAAAATTATACATGCCCGTTGATATTATTAGCCTATTTAAAGTACATGCTCAGCTGATTGAAGATGTTTAGCGTTGGTAAATTAATCAGCCGTTTACTGTAATATTTACGTTCAAATCCGAGTTGAGGGTCGGCTCTAGCTGTCGGCCATGTTGGCTGACACTCCATAACACCAATGTTAAATTAAAATCCAAATTTTTCCTTTATTTTTTATCGGATAGTTATGAACGATATGTCATTTTAAAGCTATGGCCAATATGCATGCAAATGGCTTTTTCAAAACTAAGAAAAACATTTTGTTTAATATTTATTAACACTTTAAAACATTGATTTTTTATATTTTTTTTATGTTGTCACTATTAATTATAGCGAAAAACTACCAAGCCATTCTTATGAAGAATTTCGTCCCCAAGAGTTTGGTATTTAAAAAAAAAACGCTACTTGAACAATTGCAGGTTTTAAATGGATTTAGCATGAGCAATGTCCGCCGCTATAGGGTGAAGCGCTGGAGTCGCAGGTTGCTTTCTGTTTTACTAGAGCCGACCCTTAACACTTTGGTTTGGTTTGTATTCATGAATTGGCCTTGTTCTTTCTAGATATTTTTTAATCACTTTTATAACTCATGCTATTTAAAAAACCTAATAATTTGATTTAAACATTTAATATTATTTACCATCTTATCCCAGGGCTATAGAATACAAGGGCTGGTCCACTTCTTTGATGTTAACGCTCGCCGACGGTTCCAACCTTCCTTTTGCCCCCCTCCTATGTGATGTCACTCTGGTACCATGACACGCCGTGTAAGCACGGTTCGCCTTAGCTCTCACGTGTTATTTGATATAACGTTGCAGATGATAATTCTTAAAAAAAATATGTAATACACACAACCTCCTAAATTATATGTTTACCAAATTTGGTTAATATTGAGTAATTTCTTTTTTCAGTACAAGTGTTTAAAGGAAGTATTTAATTCCGCGAGATTTTCGCATTTTGGTGCATATTCAAGGCTAATTTTCTCGAAGAGGCATTCCATTAATTTCTTTAAAAAATTATACAATTCACACAATCACCTAAATTATATGTTTAGCAAGGTATTTATTTATTTATTTAATGTTACGTTGCAGACGAGATTACTTTATGAAATGTTACCAAGATTATCAAGTAGGCTAATATTGTCTGCAGCGTTACTTGAATATTCCAAGAAACACCTTTACTAACAAAATACATTCAATCAAACATTTTCAGAATGATGAGATATAAATAAATAAATGTATAATATATAAATAATAATAAGATTTAAACTTAGAGTACCGGTAATTATTGATAACTCAAAATTTAAAAACAACAAATTTTAAGTAATCAGCTTCAAATTAAAATAAACATTAAAAAATATTATTTATTTAATGTAAGAGTTGCAAGCCAGATTACTTCATGTTAAAAAGTTACCAAGGTCCTCAAGTAAATTCTTCTGCAGCTTTGAGTTAAAATGTTTAAAAAAATCTTTACTAGCAAAATGCACTTAAAATTGTCAGAATAATTAGATATAAATAAATATATAATATACAAATAATTATAAATCAAATTTAAACCTAGAGTAATAAAATTATTGATGACAAAAATAAAACATAATTAACTTCTAGACTAAATTAAATTTTGCTCAGTATCAATTTAAATAGTCCAATTGTTTAAATTCAACTATTAAATTAAACTAAGGCCTAGGGAAGAAAAATTTCTATAAAGCAGTTTTTTTTAATATTTTATTTTAGCAGTAATTATTATGTAATGTGCATATCTGCATATAAGCTACTCATTATGTGTAAGTATTTATAACTTTTATGTGTTTTATTTTATAAGTATTACACATGTTTTATTAAACTGCAGAATGACATTCAAGTTTTGGTGGTTTATTATAATAAATACAACTATTTTCAATAATGTGGCACATTTTGTTCAATTTCGTATTTAGTTTTCAGAAATGTTTCAGAGAATCAAATTAAAAGTATGCTAACATTAAACACTACATCGGTTTATTACCTACGAATTAGTTAGTTTTATTGTAACCCTGTCTTCTCCTTATATCTTTAGATTAATTATTGTTTACAGTCTATTTATTGCTTTGTGTAGTGTCAATACTAAAACTAAAGAAGAGCGTATCATAAAAATGTTACAGCTTTGCTAAGAAATAGAAATTATTGTAGCAGAAATACTTATAAGAAGCGTTGGGAATGGAGCAGGTGTTACCACCGTGACGTCATCACAGTGGCAGTGGCGGGAACGCTTTCCTTGGCGGACTGGTCCAGCCCTTGTATTCTATAGCCCTGATCTTATCCTGGGTTACGATTAATCCTTCATTTTTATTAAACATAAATAATACATTATGTATGTAGGATTGGTATGTTACTCGCGCGTCTTCCCTAGTGCATTAAAATTTTAGATTTTGAAGGAAAAAAACAAAGTACACCACTTGAAAATTTTATGGCCTTCAACTTTGGTTCTTATAATTTGTTGATCAGGTTTTTTGCCAAGAGGCGTAGAATTTTCAGCCACTGTAGTAAAGTAAAACAAACTAAAGCTCTTCTCGGGAAACAGTAAATATTTCCACTAGAAATAAATTTACTTACCCACTAGGGGAGACCTCTGCGTGCTCCATACGCCAACCCCGTTGGGCCCTTATATACACATGTTATGTTTTCTTTACAATAAGGGTTAGGATTAATAATAATTTCAAAGCTAAGAAGGTAAATAATGTAAAATGTTCAAATTATATCGTACATTTTATACCGTCAGTTATAATAAAGGTTAAAAGAACCAGCAAGGCTCAGGTCTACACTTAAACACAACTCTAAATAAAAGCTAGAAATAGAAATTCCGTAATTGTTTCAAATCAGCTGTTAATGGAAATACTGTATTTCAGGAAACAGCTGATTGCTGTACCAACACTAAACATATTTACTACTAGGGGAGACCCCTGTGTGCTGCGCACGCCAACCCCCAATGGTTAAAAGAACCAGCAAGGCTCAGGTCTACACGTTAAACCCCCTAACCTAAAAGCTAGAAATACAAAAATAATTGCTTAAAATTTTGAAATCAGCTGCTAATGGAAATATTGGAGCTAACAGCTATATTATCTGTTATTTTATTCAATTGGTTGCTATGGTAATAAATGTAAATACATGTGTTGGTTTATCATTCTAGGCCTAACCTAAGAATTTTTTCCGACTTAATTTACAAATATTGAAATAAAAAAGGTTTTAATCGAAATGAATTATAGCCTATGTCACTCAGGGATATTGTAGATTTTTATTAGTAAAACTATTTTTTTCAATCGGTTCAGTAGTGCCAGTGATTGCACTACTTGTTCAGTGCCTACAAAAAAAAAAAAAAAAAATAGTTTGTGTTGTTTTTACGTCCAACAGATGACGCTCTTTACAAAAAAACTAACCTAAAAGTTAGAAATACAAATAAAAGTTTCAAAGTTTGAAATCAGTTGTTAATGGAAATCTATATAATTAATACGCTACATGAAACTTTGTCGGTTGAACTCCTCCGCCATTTCTTAACCGATTTTATCCATTGACGTCTCATTGGAAAGAGCGTGTCGCGTAGATTTGCAAACTGGCCTTACATTTTTGAATAAGTCCCTTGGGCTCTGCCCCAGTGGCTTTTAAAGTTCCCATGTTATTCTTATGGAAGGTCAATCTTAAGGAAGAAGAAGAAAGATTTCTTTTGATTTTATCAGGGGCACAAAAAACAGCTGTTCGTATGAAAAGCTTAAAACAGCTGATTTTGATCAACAGCTGATTTTGATCAACAACTGATTTGGATCAAAAACTGAATATAATTTTAGGTTAGGTAAACCAAGCAATAGCGAAGCATTGCCATGTCCACTAGTACTTATTAATAGCTGATTACGGTTATTATTATAGTCAACAAAAATATTTAATGGCGCTCACATTTTTGTTAAATATTTTGTATATTTTTTGTTGTTTTTATGTTCAATAGATGCTGCTGTTTAAAAACAAGCTTGTGTTCGAATGTAATGTTGTGTCAAAATTTCAAATCAATCGGCGAAGAACTTTCGGAGATTATCGATTTTGAACAAACGATAGATTTGTTTATATATAGATTATTTATATAGATTATTATCTGGAATCGACACCGATAAAGTCGAAGATCATCAATATAACCACAGAAAGTTGATCATACCAAGAGAGCTCACTAACATTTTAGGATACGTTCAACGTAAAAATCAGCAAATAACTTTATACGCAGTGTGATATTATTTTACACATGTTGCCAAGTAGTAAAGTAAGGACTTATAAGAGGACCGGTGGAGTAGTAGATAGTCACTTTAAACGTTCAACTTTGCAATTCTGCTTACTTTTTACTTTGACTTGTTGTATATCCGTGTCCTTTTTTACTTTCTCACTATTATACTATAGTACTAGCTGACCCGTACGGCGTTGCCCGTGGTAGTTGGTATTTTCAGTCTGTCTAACGTAATTGTATTCTTTTTAAGTGTTCAGTCAGTGAGTGGTATTTGGCTTTTATATATATAGATCTTAAATAATAAAAGCACTATTGTCATAATAATAAAAGATCTGACATTATGATTTTAGTAACTTTGACCCCCCAAACCCCTCCAAAAATTTCGAAATTTTTCATACCCGTTCTTAGTGAGCACACATGGCCCTAGAGGAAGCTACATACCAAATTTAATTCCAATCCGTTCGGTAGTTTTGAAGAAATCGTGATTTAATAACTTTGATCCCCAAACCCCCCTAAAATTTCGAATTTTTTCAAACCCTTTCTTAGTAAGCACCTATGGCCCTAGAGGAAGCTACATACCAAATTTCATTCCAATCCATTCGGTAGTTTTGAAGAAATCGTTTTTTACCAAATTTGATCCCCCAAACCCCCAAAAATTTCGAATTTTTTCAAACCCTTTCTTAGTGAGCACCTATGGCCCTAGAGGAAGCTACATACCAAATTTCAATCCAATCCATTCGGTAGTTTTGAAAAAAATCGTGATTTAATAACTTTGATCCCCGCAAAATCCCCCATAAAATTTCGAATTTTTTGAAACCCTTCTTAGCGAGCGCCTATGGCCCTAGAGGAAGCTACATACAAAATTTCATTCCAATCCGTTAACTAGTTTTGAAGAAATCGTGATTTAATAACTTTGATACCCCCAAACCTCCCCTAAAATTTCGAATTTTTTCAAACCCTTTCTTAGTGAGCACCTATGGCCCTAGAGGAAGCTATATACCAAATTTAATTTCAATCTGTTCGGTAGTTTTTTAAAAATCGTGATGAATGAGTGAGTGAGTGGTATTTCGCTTTTATATATAGAGATAGAGAAAGTATAGTGATCGCAAAAAAATCGACGTTGAAGTGTTTTTTTTTACAAAATGACTGTCTGTATATCTGTATGTCTGTATGTATACAAAGCTAGAGAGAAAACTATTCCATAGGCCTGTATAGATGCACGAAAAAAGGTTTTGACAATTTTTGAAAAACAACCCCTTTTTTGGACAAAAAACCCCAAAAAGCAGTTATTATTTTTTTATAAAAAAACGGCTCTACCGATTTTGATAAAATTTGTAGCCATTAATGTACCCAACCATATGCAAAAAAACCGCATCTTTCTAAAAATTCTCGTTTATCTAATAATAATGATATTTATAAGTTAATCTCTTTAACTAGTACTTTAACGTATCCCCTCTCCTACTTTAATAGACTTATGAAGTCACAGTAAATCTGTTTAGAACTTTCACCGCTACGCAAATTTCGTATTTCCTACGCTAGGAGCTGACATTTTATTTTTTATATTTACAGCCTAAATGAGTAGAAATTATTTTATTTTTTAACCTTTTTATGTAATAATCACTAATATTTTAAATGTCCGTAGCACACAGGCTTAAAATTGGCGTGCGAAGCATGCAATGCACTGTGCGTCGGCCACTTCTTATAGTGTTGAGTGTCAAGCTCACATGTGCGTCCTTAGCAGTGAACGTGTTAATAATTTAAACATGTTCGCAAGTACGTGCCAGTTTCTGGTAGAGTTTATTGTATCTGTGATATGACCCTTGAAACTTTTATTTTAATTATATAAATATAATGTATTTTACAGGAAGGGAGGAGTTCAAATACTGTGCCGAAGCGTTGGTAGCCAAAAGAGAACAGCTGAAAGAGGTGCTTTCAGGCGCAGCAGAAGCGATCAAAATATTGAACGATGAAGCCGAACTGAACATCAAGACATGCAAAACAGTATACGATCTGCGCGGAAACATTTCGGCATTGTCGTCGTGCGTGGTCGCAGCGCAGGTGAACTTAAAGAACGCCGCAGCAGACCTGGACCAAAAATACGAAAACCTTAACCCAGATTTGTTCGTCACAGGATTGGCGCAATGCATAGATTCTACCGTTCTGAACATGCAACAAGTTTTAAACAAAAATTACGAATTGATAAAAGAGTGTTTAAACACTTCAAGTAACAGCTTGGCAGTGGATCTGTCAGCCCTTTTACCTTCCGTAAGTAGAAAATTTGTAATTACAACTCCAAAAATTAATCCATGTGTCTTTAACTCAAACAGGTCTCGAGATAAGGCAGTTTCAAATTTAACATTTTTCCTATAAGGTAAGGCTTAACATTCTTCATAAGCCCCAGTCAATGAAGGTAAAAAAATACGCTTTGTCGCAACTAATTAGGGGAAAGCTGAATTTTTGCAGGATGTTAGTATACAAAGTATACACTAAAAAAACACAGCCATGACCCTCACCCCTCTTGCTTTTCCCCCACCCCTCCGCAACCTTGCAAGAGCAGTACTCTAGTTGAATGCTTACAACTCGAAAACTAACTATGTTACCGGGCTGTTATCTATATACATAATTAATTTGCTAGGGGTTATTTTGTGAGTAGAACTCCTCCTAGAGTTTTTAACCGATTTTGATGTTTTTGGTGTCATTTTACAGAGCTCACTCTGAAGTTGTGCTTCCCTTAAAATGAGCTAAATGTATGTTAAGGGCTTCGCCCCAGTGGCCCTCAAAGTTGCCATGTTAATCTTATAGAAGGTCAATCTTAAGGAAGAAGAAGAAAGATTTCTTTTGATTTTATCAGGGGCACAAAAAACAGCTGTTCGTATGAAAATCTTAAAACAGCTGATTTTGATCAACAGCTGATTTTGATCAACAACTGATTTGGATCAAAAACTGAATATAATTTTAGGTTAGGTAAATCAAGCAATAGCGAAGCATTGCCCGGTCCACTAGTTTTTTTAATTTTACTTTTACAATGTTATAAACAAATTATGTAACATGTAATTTTTATGTAGATAGCTTAGTTTCGCCGTAATACTTAAACATATACAGAAAACTGTCACTGCAAAAAAAGAAAAAGTTACTTCAACAAATTATAACTTTTTACCCTTCCGTCATGGAATAAAATGGTTTGAACAAAACTTATAGATAATTTAATTGGATTTCAAATGACGGGTCTAATTAAACCTTCTCGTTAAAAGGATGGCTTCGTAGAGAGCGATGAAGCAGTAGTGGACACCGTGCCGCTGGTCCTAGCAGCGCCATCGTTGACACTCGACCCTAAGATGCACTGCTGCATATACTCGTGCTAGCTGACCCGTACGGCGTTGTCCGTGGTGGTTGGTATTTTCAGTCTTTTTAACGTAATTGTATTCTTTTTAAGTGTTCAGTCAGTTAGTGGTATTTGGCTTTTATATATATAGATCTTAAATAATAAAAGCACTATTGTCATAATAATAAAAGATCTGAAATTATGATTTTAGTAACTTCGATCCCCCCAAACCCCTCCTAAAATTTCGAAATTTTTCATACCCTTTCTTAGTGAGCACCTATGGCCCTAGAGGAAGCTACATACCAAATTTCATTCCAATCCGTTCGGTAATTTTGGAGAAATCGTGATTTAGTAATTTTTACCCCCCAAACCCCCCTAAAAATTTCCAATTTTTTAAAACCCTTTTTTTAGTGAACACTTATGGCCCTAGAGGAAGCTAAATACCAAATTTCATTCCAATCCGTTCGGTAGTTTTGAAGAAATCGTGATTTAATAACTTTGATCACCCAAACACCCCTTAAATTTAGAATTTTTTTGAAACCCTTTCTTAGTGAGCGCCTATGGTCCTAGAGGAAGCTAAATACCAAATTTCATTCCAATCCGTTCGGTCATTTTGGAGAAATCGTGATTTAGTAATTTTTACCCACCAAACCCCCTAAAATTTCCAATTTTTTTTAACCCTTTTTTAGTGAACACTAATGGTCCTAGAGGAAGCTACATACCAAATTTCATTCGAATCCGTTTGGTAGTTTTGAAGAAATCGTGATTTAATAACTTTGATCCCCCCAAACACCCCCTAAAATTTCGATTTTTTTCAAACCCTTTCTTAGTAAGCACCTTTGGCCCTACAGGAAGCTACATACTAAATTTCATTTCAATCCGTTCGGTAGTTTTTGAGAAATCGTGATGAGTGAGTGAGTGAGTGAGTGAGGTATTTCGCTTTTATATATATATATTCGTGATCTTGAATAGTCATTCAGTTGGAATGGAGCAACAATATATAAACTTTCACTTTAAGTTTTCATTACCAAAATACGGTTTTTAGTACACTTTTATCACTGATACAAAGAATAAAGTTTCATTGCCTGGGCACTATTTAATTGCTTGGCTAACTACCCAAGTCTTGCAGTAAATAAATCAATAATAGTATATTTTTGATAACTGACTATTTCCTGCACAGCGGTTACTATTAATGATTACTATTATAATTTTTTTTTAAATCATTTATAAAGGGTAATTTTCTAACATTCCGTCGGTTTGGTTGGAAGTATTTTTAAATGCATTCCAATACACACATAGATGTGAAATCGAACCCACCTTTACGAAAGCAACATTCTGTAACACACAATGTTTTAAAATCGCAAGAAGTAGAAGTTCACTTGGAGCAGGGGAATCGTCATGGGCTTAGGTATAAGTCTGTTATTTTATGTATATTGCCAACCCCACTTTTCTGGTGGAAGTTTAAAATCTAACCAAGTTTGAATATTGTGGTAATCTCTAAAACGATGTTGGTGAGCATCATCTAAAGTTGGAGGAAGTTTTGCTAAGTGTGTGTTTTTTTAGTGTATATTTTGTATACTAACATCTTGAAAAAATTCAGCTTTTCCCTAATTAGTTGCGACACGAAACCTTTAATGACTGGGCTAATAGGATAATTGTGTTTTCGGAATTATCTCTTCTGGGTAACTTATTAGCGAATTTCCATAGGAAAAATGAGCTATTGCAGTGGCCCTTATGGTGAGATCCAAGGTCGGGAGTAGCAAATGAGCACCGATCATGGTCCCCAGAACACGTTTTGGGGTGTCAAAAAAATTCATATATATATATATATATATATATATATATACATGTTTATCCACTATCTTAGACTCCGTAGGATTTCGTACAGTCCTAAGACCTCCAAAGAAATATTCCAATTATTCCCATACTAAAAGTATTAGACGAATTAAAAATGAAGCTTTTCTTCATTTTAGGATGACAGATTAATATATAGTAATACATTTTCTATATAGTCTTTTAAAGCAACGTCTAAAAAACCTATCTATTAAGAGCTCCTGTAACGGTTTTTGTATATAGCTCTTAGCCTCCAGCCTGCAAACTTTCCCGCCTTCTGTATATAACGTTAAAACCTCCAGGCTAGTTCAATAGTTATTATTAGTACAAGGTACACAGCTCATACAGTTCGACCTGGACTAAAGTAAAATTGTTCTATCACGAATAAAAGACATAACAAGATGAAAAGATGGAACACGCTAGAAAGCTCAAAAGCTTTTCAACTCTCCGCAATAAAATTACGAAGATTTTTGCAACACTAGTGCACCAGTTTTCTACGACGTAAGTGAGTGTATATATCTTGTCCATAGACAGACACAAGTGCACAAACGTTTTTATTGCTTTATCGTGTTAAGAGACCTCAAAAACGTCGAGAAAAGTCATAAAAAGTGGAGATACACATACAGACACACGGATGCAAATTTGTTTATTGATTTATCGTGTTCAGAGACCTTGATTACGTCGAGGAAAGTCATAAAAAGTGGGGGTACATTTTTTAAAATTTTTTAAATTTTTTTTCATTACAACAAAGTTTCATCATTCATCTTTTTAATGTTTCATAGTACAGTATACATTTATTATATATGGCTTACTTTGAAAAAAGAAACGATATTTTTATAGCACTGGTTAATGATTATGTTTAGTGCGAATTCTGTAAAAAAAATTGTTACATATATATGGCACCGTAATGTTTAAAATTAATTTTATTTCTAAATAGGAACGAATTAATTATTTAAATTCAATTATTGTAATTATTTACTATTTTTTTTTGAAACACAATAATTATTCCAAATTTTAATCCATTTTGGTTTTACGTTAATTGTATACGTTTAGTAATAGTGATTACAAAAATGGCATTATATTATTTATAAAACAATATTATAATAATGTTATACCTGTTATTTAATAGTATAATAAGTTACAAGCCCAGTAAATAGAGGTCTTCCTTGTGAGCATGATAGTTTCCGTGCGAGGCACAGCATAGTGCGGAATTTTCATGCAAGCAAGGAAAAACCTCCCGGGATAGTTACATCCGATACTTTTCGTTATACTACACCAAAAAAGTAACATACTTTTAATCATAACATACTTTTATTTTAAAAAACAATTTAAACTCAATACATAACTATAATTTCTTTTAAGCAATTATCATACTATTTGAAATTAATATTTATAGTGCAATTTGTGTTATTTTGGATATATAATCAAAAATAAAAAAGTTGCTGAGTGGTGCATTTTTTCGTAATTATTTCTTGTGAATGTTTAAATATTACTGGAATATCAGGTTCATTAAATTCATCACTGAAATCCATTATGGACATTTGTAGAACAGAAAAGATGCATAAACAGCTATGTTTACTCTTATTTTAGACTTTGGAACTATTCTCATAAATTCATGTGTTATTGTTAAAATCAGGTGTTTACATAAAACTGATATATTTTAATTCTTATTTTGTAAAATCAGCTGGTGTACAGAAAATTTACGGTGTAATACACAGACAATTTTCTGTGTAGTGCACGGAAAATAAGGACTTACTTGTCTATGAACTGGTAAATAAAACAGCTGTTTTCAGTGTAGTATAATGAAAATACTTTAATTTGTAAAATCGTTTGGGGCTTGAATTGATAGGTTAGCATTGAAAACAATAACAAAGTAACTGCACAGTTAATATTAAGCAAACATATATAGTGTCTAGGCTATGTATGAATTCATAATTCTGAATATTTTAACAACAGTAATAAACATTTTTGTAAATTAGGTTTTATGTTTAGGTAATAATCTGATTTACTCGAAATTATTTGTTTAAAATATATTTAAATGCCAAAATAAAATGCTAGAATAAACACGGCAAATAAATTAAAATTTGTCTAGTTTCTTCACAATTTGTCAAGAATTTAATAATGTAGGCCTATATACAGCAGTTAAATAAGTTCAAAAAATGAAAAGTAAATAATTTTGCTTTTCAAAGAGGTTTAAGAAAACTGTAGTGCTTTACAGAGACTGGTATATAAAATACATTAATTTTTTATGTGCAGTTGAATGCGTAGCCATGACCAAACTGATCTGTTAAGAAGAGCTGAAATAAAATTATCAAAATATTGTACGCGAAAAAAGAAAAACAATTGAAAATAAATACGGCTTTTGAGTTTGCACATACTAAATTTCCTCACACGTTGTTAAAATTATAATGGTTATAATTATATAAATTATAATTATATAGCGTTATAAAAGTTATTTTTGGTAAACACTTTCAGTTTTTTGAAAAAAGTTCTTCCCCTTTGTCGGAATAGCTACCCAATTTAATAAATATTTGAAGAGTAAATAAGTTGTCAGTCAAAATATTTATGGACTTGTTTTACAACTAAAGTCATAGTAACTACGATTTCGTTAACTGTACAGCCCCACCCCTATACCTGCGATCTTTAAGAGTTTTCTACCTGATAACATCGCAAATTATTAGTTTTTAAAAATATGGTTGGTATTTCATAAAATTAAACATTTATGAATTTGACATAACTTCTTCATTGTTTAGCTTCTAAGTGATTGTGAATAATAAAAATAGTTATTTAATTAGGTGAATTTTTACCCAAGTATATTCTTTATTTCAAGATCAGCCAAAATACAATTAGGTGTCAATATAGACATTTCCAAATATTATCATAATTAATTATCGAGCACAGCAATGTTTGTATGGTAAACGTTTTTTCTTACATTGCATACATTTTCTTACAATTGATACATTAGGCCTACATTATCGAATTACGGCTCAGTTTTTTAATAGTCGAGTTTGTCTGTCTCAAGTGTAGTAGAGTTGTCAAAATATATGGAAATACAAATTTTGCTTAGAAATAGGTGTATTGTTGGAAATTAAAAACTTTAATTATAGGAAACCATTGTCTCTAAATAATTACCTACAACGCCCATAAGTCCATAACAATAGTAAAGGACTTATTCGTTGAAAAACGAAAACCTCTTTCTGGATGCTCTGGTATTCAATTCTTAAAAATTGAAGGGAATTGCATAAAAACTACCAAACATTAATTTTTAGTCCAACTACCTATTGTTAACTTTTTTGCACAATGGTAGTCATATTTATTAGCCCTAATATAACAAGAAAAGGTCGGCTATAGAGGAGAGGTTAGGTGAGCTTCTGTTTGGTCGTAAAAATCCAAAGGATGGTAAGGATCTTTAACACTTAGGCTTTGAACACTGTGACCTACAAGTTTTCAATTATAACTATTTTATAGTTTAACTAGGGGCTAGGGGAGACCCCTGCTCCGCACGCCAACCCCAATGGAACCTTATGGTGTTTTATTTATAATAAATGTGTAGGATTAATAATAACCTCAAAACTAAGATGATAAATAATGTTAAATGTTCAAATCAAATTATTTCGTATATTTTATAACAACAGTTATAATAAAAGTTAAAAGAACCAGTAAGGCTCAGGTGTAGGCCAACACTTAATCAAAACCCTTACCAAAAAGTTACCATCAATTACCGTATATTATCAGTAAATAGGCCTACTTTAATATGTTTTATTTATTTTTAATTAGGATGTAACATAGTTTTTTTTAATTTTTAAATTCCTTAAAGCAAGTTTTTATTGGTTTGTGTGTGTTAAAACATGTGTTGGTTGAGCCTAGGCCTAACTTAAAATATTATGTTGTACTAAAAGCTAGACATCTGAACCAACTGTTTTATCTGTTATTTTATTCAATTGGTTGCTATGGTAATGGATGTAAATACATTCAAGAAGATGTTTTTTCAGTCTAGGCCTAACTTAAAATTATGTTTAATTTATTTTACCTGCCTTAGCGGCAACATACACACATTATTTATGTTTTTGTGCACATCTTTGAATGATATAAGTTTCATCTTTCAATTGTTGTTTTTTAGTTTTTCATAATGTTGCTTATTTATTGGTATTGCAGCTGTTAGGCACTATGTGTTTAACGTCCAACTTGATCCTGTGGTTTTTTCGTTGAAAGATACTGGCCACTAATGATTTTCTCTAAGCCAGCTGATTCCTTTTGCTACAATTATTGTTTGTTCTTGGATGAACAATCACGTGTTATAATAATCAGCTGGATAGGGAAACTAAAAGTGATGATACAATACGTTTTAAAAAATTCTTTTATTACATTCTAAATGAAATTATTTCAAAAATGTAAATAAATTGTGCAAATATAGAATGATTGATCTTTCATTTAAAACAAATCGCGTGTAAAACGGTTCAGTGGAAACTTAAAGTGAACTATTCAAAGAAGTGCAAAGTTAAATTTTACCTCATGTTAAATCTCCATAAGAAAAGTTTATTTTCTATTTTTCACCCAATTAACATAAATATTTTCAAAATACAAATAAAACCTGTACATATAGGACAGCTAACCTTTGTTTTGGTACAACCCGCATGTAAATCGGTCCAGTAGAACGGTCAGGCTCGCTGTCATAAGCTTTAAAAATTT
>JAGFPH010018795.1:2976-15959 GCA_018207615.1 Philaenus spumarius
AAGATTAATATTTTCCAAAAAGGCCAAAGCCAAAGGTTTAACAACAATCTAAAAGTAAATTTTTTTAGGTTATAAATACAAATGTTAGACTTTCAACTTACCTAGATTTTCATCTTCTGTAGGCACATATTCAGAGCCAGAGTCATCTAACAATGATAGCATGATATCAGATTCACTTATTTCTTCCATTGGAATAAAATCAAGATCTGCTTATATAAATACAACTTTAAAAATTATCAAAATATTAACATTCACTCATTCAACACACCTACAAAAGCTGACATTAGTTGAAGGAAAAGTGAAGTAAGTCTGACTTAAGCCATTATTGCCTGAGAGGAATCAGCTGTTTCATTTCTTGCTTTTTTCACAGCCATCTATATTTTAAGAAATATTAATGTTTTGACTTGGTTCACTTTTCCTAGAAACAGAATGAAGGTTAAGGAATCTGAAACAGTATTTAGCTCAAAATAGAAAAAAAATGACTTAAGCCACTTTTCCTTTCATAGGCTCAAATGTGCCCATGAAATAAAATTGACATTTCATAATTTTTTGATAATAATGTCAACATTTTTCAAAATATTTCAACATTTTATTATATCTAGTTAAATTTATCTAGTTAAATATGGAAAGAATAGTACAATAAATTAAATGCGATAACAAGATTGTGTAATATGACAGAAATTAAATGTAAATAATTATTAATAATATAGTAATAAATTAAGCATAACCTGTATACAAGAATATACTGGTGCCGCAACGCCATTGCGGTACTGCTTTTTTATTATTGTTTTATTTTACGTTTTATTTCAATAAATTTCCCTCAATCAAACTCATTCAACACTCGGTTCAGAATTTTATGTCCGCCAATCGCCCTTACACTTCAGTGCCTTGCGATTATGCGAGCCAACTACAATAAAGTCTCCCACATTATCCCTCAGCTCGAAATCAAAATAGGACAACAAGGTCTTGGGAGCACCAGGCACCCTTTTGCCAGCCTCGCGGCACGTCTTTGAAACTAGAAAAGTTCTACAAGAATTGTATTCTGTCTGAAATTATTGGCCCAAGAGTATGCAGGTCGATGCCCATTAGAAACCCGACGTACATACTCAATGCAAAGAATAAAGTTGCTAATAAAACATCCAAGATCGTTGTTAATGGAGAAATTAGAGAAGTAGAAGAACTGTCCGAAGCTGACATTTGAATTATTATTTCTTCAATTGTCTTATTATTATTAAAATTTTAGTCTTATTGTAGTATTATTATTATTGAAATGTAGTATTATTGCAGTAGTCTTGTTATTATTTACTTGTAGTCTAATTGTTGTATTATTGTAGTCTTATATTGTTTTTTAAATTGTAGTCTTATTATTACTTCAATTTTATAATTTTATTCAAATCAATTGCTAGGAAAAACTATTCATGTAGGCAATAAGCATGATGTAGGCTAACCATAAAGAGTGCTTATTTACTTTTTGATTTTTTAAATAATTGAAGAACACTACTTTGGTGTGTTCAATAAAACATAATTATTTTACACAACGATATTTAAGATGATTTACGTCTCATTATTACTTTATGCTATTCAAATTAATTACTAGAAAGTTTTGCGTGAAAGTTATTAAAAACCCAATATTGTATGAAAAAAAACAACTTTTGAATAATTTTTTTTCTTCCATACAAATGATATATTTTTTGATTGCGGGACCAGTTATCATAGTTTGCAGTGATATGAAACATGATAAGGAAACAAATATAATGTATATTACTTCTGATATTAGGTCTGTAATATCCTAAGGGTTTTTGGAATTTTAGTCACCAGAAAAATGACAAATAATATGACTTTGGTCACAGACTATAGAAATTCTATAGTCTGTGCTTTGGTATACACAAAACTTTGAAAGCTGTAGCTATAGGTATTAAAGAAATATTGCTATTACAATATTTGAATTTATATTTGTACAATATACTTTACTGAAGTAAACAAGACTTATTGGTATGGCAAAATGTTTGTTATCTTTAGGCTACACTATTCGTGTTTGAAACAGGCAACATCGGTAAAAATAATCTATTTTTAATTTTTACAGTTTCAAACACTTTGTAACAGTAAATATTATAATCTATTAAGTCATAAGCAAACCATGTTGCAATATAAAAAAACCAAGCTGGACAACTTTTTAAAATCATCAGTAATGAATTGAAAAAATATTGAATTTCTGTTTAAATATAATATTTACAAGTAAAGTACCATTAGAGAACTCAAGATTTCAATATTTACTTATGAGTGGTAGGCTACTAATAATGTCAACGCGATTCTTATACTTACGGGTGGACCTACATTCTGTAAGCATTATCGCCCTCTCATCATTTTCTATTAGCCTACGGCTAAATGCCAGACTGTCTAGCTTGTGATTGTTGTGAATGCGTATAACAGTGTTATTCACTTTATTTTTCGGCTGTCCCTCGGACTCTCCCCCTCCCTGTCAGTTGGGAGCAGGTAGCTGTATACTGTATAACTCATTTTGTGCAGGCAGCGCTCCAAGTAGTGATACGGACGAACTTGTAGAGCTACCCTAGTGTTCACTTTGGAAACTAAAAAGCGGTTTTACAATTGACTCCGGTCCCCTCTTAAAAATCATATATATATGGATATATGTGTTCGCATCCCTAGTGGCAGCGTTTTAAGTCCGATTCGGTTCAAATGTGGTACACATGTTGGTTGTCTACGTCGCTCGGACGAGTTAGTAAGCCAAAAAAATCCAACGACCGGAAGCACGTTTTTTTTACCGTAAATATCTATTTTTTGAGATTTTTCCTACGAGAATGAGTTTGTTTTTAAGTTTTTTCTACAAATATAAATGTAGGATGTTATTCTGCACATTTTGTTTTTTTACGCGACCTTATAGCTCGCTTGGTTCCCCAAAAATCGATCAAAACGTAAAATACTATAGAAGTACCCGGTTCAAAGCCATGTGGAGGATTCTACCGTGGGGTTGGCGTGCGAGGCATGCAATGCATTCTGTATTGAAGATACTATCAATAGGGGGGTTGGCGTGCGAAGCATGCAATGCTTTGTGTGTTGAAGACACTCTCAATATGGGGGTTGGCGTGCGAAGCACGCTGTGCATTGTGTATTGAAGATACTCCCAATATGCTGAATGGCGTGCGAAGCCTAAAACATAGGCCTATAAACTTAATTTTGGAAATTTTCTCAACTGACGTCAGCGGTTCAGCTGCGTGGTCGAATTATTTAACAAGAGACCAAATTTTGTTTTGTCTTTTCTAATCCTATTTAATTCTGTAAATGGTGTAGGTCAAAGGATAACCGAGTTATCGACAACAAAACTGAAAACATAATTTCTTGGTAATTGTCTATAATTTTCCGCGCTAAACGCTTCAAAGAATTAAATTAATACATTTTGCTCACATTCATGGCTGTAAGATTATCTCTTTGCCTTCCCTGCACGGAAAAATATTTAATTTCAAAGATTATACAAATACTCAGCATTGTTTCCATTTCTTTCAAATTGAATTATCTCTTATATTTATGTAGTTATTAAATTATTCCACCGTTTAATAGTTGAATTGTTTAACTCTAAGGAATTTCATATGTTTTCTAAATATTTGCCATTAATTCCATCGAGTTTCTTCTTTGCCTTTTCCCTCTCTTTTCCTCATAATGTCGAGGTAAAAATTAAGAATTCGCATTTAAAAAAATTACAAATTAACTATGTAAGAAACATGTTGGATTTCGTCATTTTACAAACACAATTGGTAGAGTTTTCACCCTGGGAGGTACTTGTGTGTATTAGTTCGTCAATCATATTTAACGACACCACTTAAGGCTACTAAGATTGTCAAATAAAGTTAGATCTACTCACTGACCGCAATACAGAAGTCGGTCTTAACTGTTTAACTTGAGTTTCCCGGTGAAGTGCGTAGAGAGATGCGCACTAGCCCATCATTACTCCCCTCCACTTCAGTTACGTCACATGTAATTTGAGTGGGGAAACGCTACGCGAGTTCATTTCCCCTACTGGCAAATTCAACTTAAGGTGGGTACTCACGAGGTCTCCAAGAGGCCGGACCTTTGGCATCTCGGACGCTTTGCGCAAAAAAAGGTCTACGTTAATTGGGTGTAGGGTAGAGACTCCACGTCCTAGACGTATGAAGGTTAGTTTGTTACAGTTTACCACTTGTTCTCAAACGTAATGTAAGTAGACAAATTATTATACTATGAACACCTTCTGTTCAGGACAAGCGAAGAATCTCCCAATCAATCTTCATGCAATAAGAGTGTCAGCCGTTCGAGATGAACAAAGTCTGGCGCCTTGAACATCGGGAGCCCTCGTGACTGCCCAGCCTTAGACAAACTCTACATTGGTAGTAAATTGGAAACCCTCTACACCCGATTCCACGTTCACCGCGCAGTACATACGCCATGTTATCCATACGACAGTCTCAGCGATAATATCCAACTAAAAAACATCAACTCCCATGCTACGGCCGGCCAGTTGACGCAACCCGCGTGATAATAAACGTGATGTTCTCTGTAATGGTAGTAGCATCTCTATCCTCCCGTAAGACATGTACTGCACGGTGAACGTAGAATCAAGTGTAGTACAAGTGCGGCCGTTTGCAACACCAGTTAACGCACGCGAACTGTGACTGCGCATTAAATATCTAAAAGAAAATCCTATTAGAGTGTTGTATTTTTTTGTTCAAAATCTGTATTTGGGTAAACCAATTACACATCATGTACTTCAGGGATCCTCAACCTGGAGGACGTGGAAGAATTTCCAGGGGAAAAAATATTAAAAATATTGTCAAGGATAAACAGTGCCAGCCCTCTCATTAATGTTGTGAAAATGACTGGTATTACATGCCAACCTAAAATAGATCCTAGATTAAATGAAATAAATTTGTATTTTGTTTTTTGATTTCATATGTTCTGATAATAATATTTTAAAAATAAAGTTATGTGTGGTAATATTCAATTTTGTGTGTGAAATTATCTTTATTTTCATTTAATATCCAACTTTAGTTTCAAATCCAGGTTGTACTACTTGTAGTAACCACATACGGTGGTGGTATGGGGGGGACGCTTGCTCTCACATCAGTGTTCAATGGGGGACATAGAGCTTGAAATGTTGAGAACCCCTGATATACATAATATTTTTATTTAAAACACTTTATAACAAAAGACAGACTGCTGCAAACAACAATCTAACCCTACCAGATTGTCCACTGGGGTAGTGGGGGAAAGTGTTAGACCTTTGAGCTATTCGTTGTGTAATGTCTAGCCCAATCAATAGAGATTTTTTCATGTTATTAAATTTAACAGCAAGCGACATACACAGTGACTTTAAGGGTAGCACATAGGTATGTAAAATACAAAAACTAGCTGGCAATCAGCTTTTGCGCATTTTTATAAACACAAATAGTAATAAATTAGGTCTTTTTTGGGTTTTTCGTTGATATTATAAATTGTTATGAATGGATCACGATACATCCAATGGGACATATGAAGAGAATTAAAAAAAACTACAAAACGTTTTTTTATAGACCCTGATTGGACTATTTTCCAAAGAGAAAAGTAGAAAAAACGCTTAACAATTATTATTTTGCAAAAATTCATATCTTTCTTGGTTTACAATATTAAGGGCAGATCTTTCGGAAAATGAGTGTTAATTATGTGTACAATACATCTTCAAACAGGCGGAAGATGAAATTGGTCGCATTAATAGTTTTTCCACAATTACAGCCTAACAATGATACAGTCAACAATGATATGAATTTTTGAAATCTTTTTATCGTTTTTCTTACTTTTCTCGGTGGAAAATGGTCCAATCAGGATCTATAAAAAAACATTTTGTAGGTTTTTTAATTCTCTACAAATGTCCCATTGGAAATATAGTGATCCATTCATCACATATATTATTTCTCAAGGCCGTTTTGTATACGAAAACAAAAAATTAAGAATGCGAAAGTAACAGTGATGTAAGATCAAGTAAGTTGTAGGGATATTTTCCTGGCGTTGGCAACACTGATGATAACAATACCCAGCTGGAGAGCTGCCGTTACGCCACTACATTGCTATTTTTATTTAATTGTAAGCGTGGTTATAAACAGCATTGTGGATACACCTATTTGTTGTTGTTTACCTTCTGCAAGTTGGTAAGTTGTTTAAAAATATATAATAACAATAACAAAAATATTTTCTCTTTAACATAGATTTAAATTAATAAAACACTGTTAGTAAGTTAGAATGCGAATGCTTCGCACGGGTCAGCTAGTAATATTTTATAATAACAACGAAAAACCAAAAAGAATGCTAATTTATTGTTATTTTTGTTTATAAAAAATGCGCAAAAGCTCATTGCCTGATAGTTTTTTTATCTTTTACATACCTATGTGTTACCCTTAAAGTATCTGTGGATGGCGCTTGCTGTTAAATTTAATAACAAAATTAGCCTATCATTTTGCTCTATTGACAGGTCTAGTTCATGACTGGTAAACATATTAGGACAGTTCGACTCACAGGTTACATTCGCTGAATAACCTATCCATTTCCACGGAAATTAACCTCAACATTTTCAATCCCATTAGTTTATTTATTCACATTAAACTAAAACATAATTAAACTCTGCTAACGGTTTGCCATTAAGGTACCACAGAATCAAACTAATGGCTGTTTTTAGACTAATAGCTTTCCGTATGCGATGCAATGTGCAATTATACGGAGGGATTGTGTTCTCCGATCGATTCAAACTGCATCACTACGAGTCAACCTTTGATGCTTTGATTTAAACGCACCGAACGGCAATATCCGTTAGATAAAAACTAAAGAACAAAAAAACATTGCCAATTACTTCCTTTGAAATGGCGTTGCCATGACGAGGATGGGAATACATTCGAATGTACTATTGCAAATGTCGTGATTCTAAATTTGAAATTGTCGCGACACAAGCGCATCCAAAATGTACATCGGGCCTATTTATTAAACGTATAAGTGTGTTTGTTTTTAAACTTTGTGAATTCGTTCAGCTATAAAATATGTGTTAACAGTCAAATTCAATAACAAAATTTTAAATTATCTAAAACGGTTGAATGTTTTGACATACGCTCATCCATACTAAAATTACAAAGAGGTAATATTTGTTGTGTGCAAGGGGTAATATCTGGAACTGCTGGATCTTTTGAAAACAATGTTTGAAGTTAAAAATTATTTAGCCGCACCGATCACTTTTCGGATGAAGTAAAATATACGAACTCGCAATACGCACTTAAAGTGAAACGCTCTGCCTTTTTGATTTCATCAATGATTTCTTCATCTCCATTAATATAAACCAGAAGATTAATGTAACAGCTATAGGCCAGTCGGTAGAGGTCAATTTAGAACAAAAGTTCCAGTAATTTGCAATACGGCTGAATTTTTTTTATAAGTACATTAAAGTATGTAGATTAACATAAAAAAAAGTTTACCAGTCTATCGATTTCCCAAAGTCGAAAAAAAAATCGATTATAATTTTTTTTCAATTATCCTTAATATTTCGAGGTGGGATAAAGATAGAGGAAAATAAAAAATACCATCGTGTAGGGGAGGTATCTTTCAACAAAAAAGGTCATATGTATTTATTTCGTCCGAGCAATGGTTTGTCTGGAAAAAAATCGATAATGAAGGTATGTATTTTGCAGCAGGGGAAATTACTAAAAGGGGACATCTTATTCATATATGAAGCGTTGGCTCATTCTAAATTGGCCGAATTTTAATATATCGAATTGAAACTTGACATATATATTTTAAACATTTATGCTGAGTCTCAGCTTGTTATCTTGAAAATTACCCGATCTAGAGCCACTTGACTTATTAATGGGTTTCTCGATTTTAGGAGTACCGGACCCACCAATTCATTTTAAACAGCTCCAGTTTAGAAAATTTTCAAAATATCAACCTGAAAGTTTTTTTAAAAGTTAAATATATAGATTCAAACAAGATCAAGGAGTATAAACCTTTTTTATTATTTACTTTTCAAAGCACAAGTAACTTAAAACAGTATAATTTTAGACCTTTTTATATTTTTAAACAAAACGCTTGAGTTGATCAGCTGCAGATTAGTCATTTTTTTAAATATAGTTTTTAAAATAAGTATAGCTAAAAACAATTGTATTTTTAACTTCTGTACCAATTTTTAAATCGATATGTTCAAAAATGTCGAAAATGGAGTCGTTGAATCCAAAAGTGTTATAGTTAAAACAAGATAGGTAAATAAGAAGACTATATTCAAGCGCCTCGTTTTTAAAAATAACAAGAAAAAAATCGTTCATACTTACTAAGAATATTTATACTGGTGTACTCAACTTGTAAAACAAATTTGGTGTTGATATTCCAAAAATTGACGAAACTGGAATAGATTGAAATTAGTTCGCGGGTCCGGTACTCCTAAAATCGATAATCGAAATCGACTCCTAGATCTTGTAATTTTCAAGATAACAAGCTGAGACTCAGCATAAATGTTTAAAATATATATTTTAACTCCTATGTCAAGTTTCAATTCGATATATTAAAATTCGGCCAATTTAGAATGAGCCAACGCTTCATATATGAATAAGATGTCCCCTTTTAGTGATTTCCCCTGCTGCAAAATACATACCTGCATTATCGAATTTTTTCCAGACATACCATTGCTCCGACGAAATAAATGAATATGACCTTTTTGTTGAAAAATTCCTCCCCTACACGGTGGTATTTTTATTTTTCTCTATCTTCACCCCAGCTCGAAATATTAAGGATAATCGAAAAAAAATGATAATCGATTTTTTTTCGACTTTGGGAAATCGATGGACTGGTAAACTTTTTTTATGTTAATTTACATACTTTAATGTACTTATAAAACAAAATTCAGCCGTATTGCAAATTACTGGTAGTTGAAACCTATACCGATTGGGCTACTAATCGTAAAAGAAGAAACAGATCGACGAAATAAATTAGGAAGTTGAAGCAGGAATTCAATGGCTTAAACCAAATAGTTGTATGGGTCTAGTCACGTTATGCAACCGATGAAATAGACGTTATGCTTTCTCATTTTGTAAGTTGTGTTAACATAGTTTTTTGGTAATACCTATGCAATGGTTACATGTGCTTCCTCATTTTGTAAGTTGTGTTATTTTTATCTTGTTACATTTAAACTTGAAATCTAAAAAAAATCAAATAACACAAATAAGATTGTGTATATTTATGACAGTTTTCACTTCTGTCGGCCGTCCTACGACTGCTTTATTTTTTTTATATATACAGGGTGTCCAGATTCGACTGTCCGTAACTTCACGGGCTTATTTGTCTGCTAAAAACAATCAAATTAGTGCAATACAGCATGTGTCCTATCTCTATTCGTTTGCTGCCTGTCTGTCTGTATGTGATTTTTACAAAATACTTAAAATGTTTGGAAGTAGAAAAGATATTGAGCTCAAACTTTGTATACCTATTATGTTGACAACTACCAAGAAATACATTTCCCCCTTTTTTTGTTAATATCTCTGTTATCCTTTGAGCTACAGACAAAATGAAAAAACCGTTGTGTTTGCCATTAAAAAATTAAACGTTTTTTGTCTCTTGTAAATTTTTTGTAAAGTTAGCGGTTTTTAAAATATTTGATATTAAAAATTATAAACAGCCGCCATTTTGAAAATATTTAAAATAATGTTTTAATTTTTCGTACAGTGATAAAAGGTTACGCAACAAATAGGTATACAAAGTTTGAACTCAATATCTTTTGTACTTTCAAACATTTTGAGTATTTTGTAAAAATCACGCACAGACAGACCAGACAGCAAACGAATAGAGATAGGACACATGTTGTATTGCATTATTTGCTTGTTTTTAGCAGACAAATACGCCCGTTAAGTTTCGGACGGTGGAAGCTGGACCCCTGTATACAGCGATACATAACCTACCCCCCGGAAAACTACCCCCCCAGGTGAAACGTGACGTCACGAAATCTGCCAACTAACCAATATTGGAGCCGTGTCCGCGTCTGGAATACTATCCCCCCTAGCAAAAGCGGGTCGCCGGAATACTACCCCCCGGAAAACTACCCCCCCCAAGCAGGTTCCTACAATTATACTTTTATCGGTAACATACTGTGACTAAACAGTTTAGGTTAGTCCTCTAGTTTTTTTTTATTCTAATTATATAAAGTGATAATACAAACGCATCGAAACTTGAGTGTGCGCGACTGGAAAACTGCCCCCCCGATCTCTGACGTCAAAATGACGTAGGAACCTGCTTGGGGGGATAGTTTTCCGGGGGGTAGTATTCCGGCGACCCATGGCCGTTACAAAAAATTAACCGATTCTAAGTTTGACAAATAGGTTGATAATAAATGCAAATGCTTTCAAGTATGGTGTGTTGCTCCAGTATATGATTAACCTAAAATTGTGTTTTTGATCCTAATCAGTTATACGTAACAACAGATCATTGAATTTTATTACTGTAAGCCTTTTTCGATTATTATTTGCGTTTGCTTTTATTCTGTTCCCGTAACATGAAAAGCTGTTGGTCGTGAAGAATACTAAAATGATTCTAAATTTGCTAAGCTGATTGCTGTTGTAATAAATATCAACAAACACGTTGTAACGTCTTACCGACATTTACAACTTCTGTCTACCTTCACCAACTTCCCAAATAGTTTCCCTTTTCTCCGCCAGACGCCACCTGCGTACAGTATCTACTCTGGGCATAGCTCGCTATCTAGCGGTTTGCTTATCTAACATACCGAACAGCTGACGTTTCTTGACCGTTAAACTTGCTACCTTAGAACTTTCGAGAAGGAGTCCGCCATTGGCTTCCACTACACTAAAGTCCGACTTGTCATGTCGCTGTAAATCATTGTCGTGGATTAATTCTTAAGTTTTTTGTCGCGAGTTATGCGGAAGGCCAATTAACATGCAGTTGTTATAAGCCTTTACTTTGTGGATACCAGGTATGAATGTTTTAGCTTTACCTTGATAATTATGAAATATTTACTTGTAAAATTTAATAAGGTTATTTCCACCTTTGGCTTATGAATAACTTTCCTAACTCATTTTGTTCGATTTAATAGAGAAACCTATGTATTTCATTTTTACTACAGCCTAATTTTAAAGTGCAAATCTTACAGCCTACAAAAACTTTAAAGCTGATACTATGTTGGTTACTACTAAAGTCTTAACATATTTCAAACAAAACTAGCCTAAACTGTTCTGTATTAATTAACTGTAACTGTGTAGTTTTCTGCAGTATAACCAATATTGAAAACTTTTAATGAGCTATAGGCATAATATTACTGATATATGTATATTATGTAACTAAACAAGAACATTTTTATGTTGCCATGTGGTTTAGTTAACATGTAGAGACAGTCTTATGCAACATGACACATGTTGTACTAACTATTGTATGCAATTGTCACCTTGTGCTACAAATTTTAATAAAACAGCCAACTCAAAGAACTATCAGTTTTATGCTTATTTAAATTAGCTGCAAGTTTTCTAAAAAGGAATTGTTATTTATGTTATGCAGTTACACTGGTTCAACTCCAGGGAATATTTAACAATACCATGCCATAAGCTACACCACAGCTACGCCTTGAAAAGGCCTACTTTCCAACAGGACTTTAAAAACAATAAAAATTCTTATATCTACAGTGCTTTAGTTACTGACAGAAATTAATTTAAAATATGAACGATCTGCAGTTATTTTTTTGTGTTAAATGTTAAACAGGCTGTATTTTGAGAAAGTAATTTTGTATATGTGTACTATATAGGATATGTTTGTATTTAATAATTGGGAGGAGCAAGCTAGCATATTTCGGACCTTAGCCCTAAGGGCTCTATATTAGAAAATTCATATACCTTTTTTTTTATAGAGAGACGTCTCATAATTAATTTTGTTTATTTATTCAATTATTTATAATTAGCTTTAGAGTTGGCCAACGACATATATATATTTATTCTTAAACAAATCCATGGTATCTCATGTTAAAACTTTGTAACTTGTTAATCTTTTCTGTATAAATTCTGTAATTATTATTAAATGGGAGGGTTTTTGATTTTTATTTTTGGGGAGGGCTTTTAAATTCAACTTAATAATATATATATGTATTCTTTTAAATCTGAAACTTTTCTTGTATTAAGGGCATATGAATAATTTCATTTTTTTTTTTTATTAAGGGCATATAAACTTTTTTATTTTGGTTAATAAAGCCAAAATTTATATCTATTTCTATGGTTTATTGAGTTAACCTCTAGGTATCTTGTGTATTGTGAGTAATAAGCTGAAACATTCCTACGTTTGGTGATATTTAAATTTTTAAAGGTAAGTTTTGAACAGTACCAATCTATGTGGCCCAGTATTGCTTCCGTTCCCTTAATTATTCTTTTGTAAGATTGGTACAACGTGTTGCTAAACTTTTAATCCAAATCGGTTGTTTTTTCTGCTATAGACCTGAGAGTAACCCCAATAGTTAGTTTGCACCTAGTTTGCGCCCATGACCCCATAAAAATATAGCCTAAAGCAGATCAAATCATAACCTAATTGTTACATTAGTTAATTATCAAACGTAAGATAATTATACTTGCATACATACATTTATACTTCTTTTAGTATTTTACACTTCCGAATTCAGAAAGTTGTGTACAATTAGTGTACTTGGTGGTACCTCTAAAATGATCAAATTTCGTGTTTAACCGATACACCCGACGGTTTATTCCGCTTGCACACACACCGATTTTGGTCGGCTGGCGAAAAAACGACCGACTTCATTCCTTTAGTGGAGCGAAGAAGTTAATGGCTGCTTGCATGCAGGCCGACACTGACCAAAACTAACGCCGACGCCGATTTGCTGTCGGCTATTATTGCCACTGCAATTCCACCGACATCGGGTCCGTCTAACAAGCACGCGACCTTGTGCACGCTTGTACACACACAGATGTTTGTCGGTGTCGGAA
>JAGFPH010018796.1:0-15958 GCA_018207615.1 Philaenus spumarius
GCGGGTGTATTTACTGCAAGATTAGATATTAAAAAATCATAAAGTTACGTAAGATACGAGCTTTCAAAGAATGAGAAAATTTTCAAAATTCCTCTAATTTAAAAAAGAAAAGGTTTTTTAGGCTTTTCTTAAAAAGACCTAAAATAAAGGTGAAATAAGTTTTAGCGAAATTTTGTCATATAAAAAAGTTAATGGTAATTCATAAAGTTTAAAGGATAAAAAAGTAGGTTAAAAATAAAGTTTTTTAAATTCTAACTAAAACAAGTTTTAGTATTAATAAATGTAATTCATAATGTAAAAGAAAAACTAGAAAATTTATAAAAGGAAAAAGGTGATAGAATTTGCACCTTTACAGCTAATGGAAAATTTAAACTCAAACTTTTAACAATTCAAAATAGTAAATAGTATGTAAATGAAGTAGTTATGTAAAAATAATCCAGTATTTGAAATATGTTTCGGGAGTAAAGTAAAACCCTAGTTTGTGAAAAATCGTTGAAGTCCCTAACCTCACAGCAAGACAACCAGAAGCAGAAATGAGATGAAAATCCGGCTAGTGAATGAAAACCAACGGACG
This sequence comes from Philaenus spumarius, assembly GCA_018207615.1. Lineage (NCBI taxonomy): Eukaryota > Metazoa > Arthropoda > Insecta > Hemiptera > Aphrophoridae > Philaenus > Philaenus spumarius. Next base: position 575 of record JAGFPH010018796.1, read on the forward strand.
AGAAAAGTGGAAAAAGAAAAACCGAAAGAAGTGTAAAATTAAGACTTTTCCGGGAAAAATCGCCGCGGAAAAACGCGCGCGGGTCGTGTACGCGAACCAGGAGTCGTACGAACGTCACTCGAGTTCGTGTGGAAAGGTAACAACGAGCTGAGGAAAATGATGTCAGGTTCAGGAAAATCGGATAAACCCTGGAAGAGTTACATGGAAAAAGGATTTCCATAGCACAAAACTGAGGGAAGCCAGATAAGAACGCAAGACAGTAGAGGGGAGGTCCAAAGACGAGACTGATGGAAGGAGAACAGGGTGACCAGTTTACGAAAAGGGGCGTACTCAAAGAAACAATAGAAACTTAATTAAAACAAAGGCTAAATCATGTTACAAAATTATGAAAAAATTATAATAAAATTCAGGATGAAAAGTTACGTAGACTAGTAGTTTGAAATTGGCGAAAAAATGGATTTTAAAGCATTTTTGAAATACAGTGGTAGAAAGCTTAGGTTGGCAATGAAATAGTGCCGAAAAACCTAATATAAACGATTGCTCGGGGAAACTCGGGGGCCTTATTATTTTTTCGATGTAACATAACGCATCGCGCAAGAGGATTATTAATTTTTCGATGTAACATCACGCATCAAAGGATTATTATTTCTGCGATGTAAGTTAACGCATCGAGAGCAGATACTTGTTTTTTATAAAATACTTTAGCGTGTTAGAAGCTGAGTATTTTCTTCGTCAAACTTTAAATTTTTATAACAAGTAAGACGATACGGCATTGCGGTTATCATCTGGGATGCAGCAATAGACACCGCATTAACTCTACAAGAACTTCAGTGGCAACTTAGTCTATACAAGTTGGCCTAACTTGGGATTTTCTGGAAGAAAAACATAGCCTACAGGACAGCTGATACATGGAGTGATTCGTATAGCTTCCAGACAGGACTCCAGGACACCACCAGGCGACCACTAGGACATGCAACTGTAGCTACGAGGGAATAGACGAACCGGGATAGCAGACACGGCATCACCACATCCATCTTTAAGAAGCCATCCATCATACATCCAGACAACCCTACAGGACTCCACCTTCACCCACAAGACAACTCTATCAGCACGCAGAACATCTGTAGCTTGTCATCACTAGACAGCGTTCGCGGATTTCACCACAAACGTCGCGACGCCTGGACAAGTGTGAAAAGGTCGGTAGAAGCGTAAAATACGTTAGTCCCCATTAAATTGCCTGAAGTAAATTCAAATAAATTTATTTTAAATACTGGGTTACTTAGGATGGTAGATTAAGAAATATTTGTAATTAATTAAAGAAGTAAATTCATTAAATCGTAAATTCAAATTTTCATTAAAGTATAAATTACATTAAATTGAGTAATAAAATATTAAAATAAACTATAATAAATTAAGAGATTAGTTCTGCCTTATAGTTTTAAAAAGTTATTATTTTATTTGAGAAGAAAGTTATTATTTGGTTTTATTTGAAAAATATTAAATACAAGAATTTTGTTTTATGTTTTAAATTAGAAAAAAGAAATTATTAAAATTTTATTTTGTTTTATAAAAGGTTATTATTTGCAAAAACACCTAGTATTCAAATATCCCAATAGTTTATGAATTTTAGATTAAGAATTGATAAAGTGAAATTTCATAAAATAATTGCAAGCACAAATAAGCAATTTACAAGGTTAGTTCCAGTGTACTCACTCTTCAGAGGTTTACAAAAAGTAAAATTATTAACTTGTGTTCTTACTGAGCTAAAATTAAAAATAAATTACTGGAAGTATAAAGTAAAGTTTTTTGTCAGAATAGTCAGTGAACTGAATATTCGACACGTAGTTATTTCACCTAGGCCAAACAAAGTGAGATTGCCTATAAGACTTCCAGTAGGTGGAAATAACTTATTCTCCAACGAAGAATTCACAATTATTCAAAACTAAGGTTATTCATTGTAGAATTGGCGCTGCCAACGTGGGGTTCGACGCGTTGCAGTTGTGGCCAAAACAAATTATTCTACAACTTAATTCCTCTAGAAAAGAATATTCGTTGTAGAATTGGCGCCCTTCGGTGTTGGCCGATTTCACTTGTGGTTAAAAAGTTAACCAAAAGTAGAAATAGGTCAAAGAACTAACGTAAAATTATTTGTGCTTAAAACTGTGTATGTTAGCTTTAGAATTGTGTTTAATATTAAGCCATACTACTGCTATTTCCCGTGTCTGAAATATTTCCCGGTTTCGTGTCGTATTAAGGTTCAGAGGGGGAGTGAAAATTAAACAAATAATAATAATTATCCAGTATATTAAATTTGTCGCGGTAAAATCGGAAGCTTGGGGGGCGTAGGCCTAAAAAATAGGTGTAAAATTAATTAAAAATAATTGGGAGTTTTCCGACGCGACAGATAAAAGCAAAATTAAACAATTTAAACAATTAAAAACGATTAAATATAATTAGAACAAATTTTAAACAAGCAAAAAGTAAATATGGCGGATAAGGCGATGAAAGAGTTCTTCGAACAATACAAAAGGGATAAAGAAGAAAGGGCGAAGAAAGATAAAGAAGAACTGGAGGCCAGGGCGAAGAAGGAAAAGGAAATAGAGGAGGCCAGGGCGAAGAAGGAAAAGGAAATAGAGGAACGCAGGCGGAAGGAAAAATTAGAAGAACAGGAGGCCAGGGCGAAGAAGGAAAAGGAAGAAGAGGAACGCAGGCGGAAGGAAAAATTAGAAGAACAGGAGGCCAGGCAGAAAGAAAAACAAGAAGAGTGGGAGAGGAAAGAGGAAAGAAGACGGCTCAAGGATGAAAAAATCCGGGAAGAAAAGGCAGCAGAAAGGCTACAGCGAAAGAAGGAGCAAAAAGAGTTATACAAAGTTATTTCTGGAAAGCTGGGAGACCTGGAACGAAGCCTGGAGGAAGAAAGCGTGAGGTGTAAAGAACAACACACTAAGGGAGAAGAGAAGATTAGGGAAATTGAAGGCGCTATCCATTTTCTGGAGGAAACCACAACCACCATGAAAGACAACGTAGACAAAGGGTTCCGGACAATGGAAAGTCGGGTGCAGAGCGTTGAAAAGAAGATAGGAAACGTGATAAGCCAGGGAAGTGGGAGTAGGAATGTAGGAATTGTAATGCCGCGGTTTGACAGCGAGATAAATAAAATTGAATTTTGGGGAAATAGTAAAGAGAGGCCGAAACAATTTTTAAGAGAGATAGAAGGGTTAATGGACGAGTTGAATCCTTATTTAGAAGATAGGGAGAAAATAAAATTCATAAGACGCCATCTAAAGGGATACGCACTTGAATGGTATAATATAACAGATCGCGAAGAGATGAAGTATGCCGAGTTTAGGGAGGCTTTTTTGAGTAATTACTGGTCGCTCCAAAAACAAAAAGCGGTCAGGAATTATATAGAAAATAATAGGTATGTAGAAAGGGGAAACGCTAGCAGAACCGAATATTTCTATATGGTAGTAAACAAAGCGCGAGATTTAGAACCCCCCCTACCTGAAAGTTTCCTTGTATTCACGGTGATGCAACATTTCAGCGAGCAAATAAGATTAGCCAGCATAGGTAAACCTAGCGAAACCATTCAAGACGCGATAGATTTCTTAAATAATGTAGACATGATTGAGGAAAATCGGCGAAGTAGACCCCAGGACGCTCAGGAAACGGAAAACAGGCATAATTTCACACCTCGGAATAACCCACCAATCCACAGATCCTATGCTCAAAACCCAAGTAACTCTAATCACCCAAACTCCAATAAACCACGTCCTTCCAACTCAAATCCTAACCAGAAGCCGAAAAACTAAGAAATGAGGTTCTGACAAAGGATGGATTTTTTCGGAATGACAGGGCCGATGAAAAAACAAAAAAACAAAAGAATAACACTAAAAAGGTAAATACGCGTGTAAACACCGAAAATTTAGGAAATAAAAAAGTTACTCCTTGTAGTAGAATCGAACCTGAAGTAGGCGAAAAAACCGTCGAAGAGGAGCGTGAACGTCAGCCTAAACAGTTAGGTAGTTTGAATGTAAATATTAGGGAAGACTTGTTAGATAATAGAGATGAACCAGTTATAGAAGAAAAACCGTTAGAAGAAATACCCGCGATTCCAGTAGAACTTGGAACGAATGCTAGTTACATGGAAATTGACACCGGAGCCGAAGTAAGCGTTATCCAGCAAGATTACCTCGAGCAATTGAAGGCGGAAGATGTCAAAATCTTAGAATTACCGGTAGCGTGTTTAGAGATAATTGGTGCATTAAAAGGGAAGGTGCAAAAAATCAGCAAGCAAGTCCTAATCGAAGTTAAACTGGTTGACAAAAGCGTAGATTTACAATTTTTGGTAGTAAAAGGTCTAAAATCTAGGATAATTATGGGATGTGACCTTTTATATAGTTTACAGGCAAAAATAAACATGCAAGAAAAATTTGCAATGTTCAAAATAGGTCAGGAAAATGTTAAAATCCCGTTTATTGATAAAAAAGTTGCAATAACACGGTTAAAAGGAAAATGTTTTAATATTAATTCCCGATACTATAAAACAAATAAAAAGAGCAATTTAATTAAATCGGAGGTAATTAAATCCGACGAAATCGAGGCAACGAATACTACACTCAAAACAAATAAAGTAAATATTAATCAAAATAGCATGAACGAGTTAGTAAACAAAGCTGAAATCGTTAATGAACCGGAAGTAGGTGAGACAGGCATTAATGATGTAATGGAAGGGAAGTGCGGCAGCAGTCAAGACAGGAAGCCGGAGACAACAGCTAGGAAAAACAATAAGGTTAGGATACAAAACGAAGAGAGGTTGAATAAGATGATATCGAGGGAGGTGTCAGTTCAACGAAGGAAGGGGCAGAAAGCCAAACAAAATATCGTACCGAAGATGCTATCAAAAGAAGCCAAGGACGAGATTCCGCGTGATAGGGCATTAAAAAGGATTAATGTTCCAATTAATGTTAGGTATAATGGTGAAAAGATTCCAATTACCAACAAAGCGTCGCGGCGCAATCAATGTATCCATAACTGTGTGTATTCTAGTAAACGTTGTAATCCAAATAAGGCGAAGTCAAGCACTACACTACACTGCAATTTTTCCGACCACTCGATGAATAATAAAAATAATAAAAAATATAAAAACAATAAACCAACTCATAAACAATTAATATCTGTAGGAGGAGCAGAAACACGTAACCGAAATCTACCGTTAAATATGCGTGGAAAAATATCGAAAGTTAGATTTAAAAACACTGCTACTTCTGATGTAAATAAGACTAGATTGAATAGGAAACACGTTAGGTACAAAGAGAGAGTAGGCCTAATGGAAAATCAGCTGTGTGGTCTTAGACAAGGAGGGGAGACGGTAACCCGAGCAAAAGGGCATGTAGCGGTTCCAAGGAAGAAATGCAATAAGATAACTTTGACAAAGGAGTATAGTCATGGCACTATACTAACGGAACAGCAAGAAGGCCTAATGCAGAAATCAATAGAAAAATATCATACAGTTTTTTCTGAATTGCCGGGACTTTGTAAAAATTACGTTCATGAGTTAAAGGTTAATGCAACAGACACCTTTGTGAATCGTAATTACCCAATTCCCATAAATAACGAAAACAGCGTAAGACAGGAAGACCAACGGAGAGTGCGAATCCAACAAATAAGGATGAATCCAGGTTTTACACAGTTATTGCAGGGGTGGAGAAACAGACAGATGGCAAACCCTGAATGCTTAGAAATAATACAGGATATTGTAAATAAAGTAGATTATAGAATTGAAAATAATGTATTATGTAAATTTGTAAATGGAATATTGAAAATTGTAGTACCAGAGAACACGGTAAAAGAATTTATAAAACACGTGCACGAAACGTACGGTCACGCAGGAAGAAATAAGATATATAATATGATTAAAAATAGGTGGCATTTTAAATATATGAATAATCGAATTATGGAAGAGATTAGAAAGTGCGATATTTGTCAAAGAGCGAAATACCCGAACCAATATTTAATAGGTCAAAGTAGGCCAATAATAACAAATAATATAGGCCGAGTAGTGGCGATTGATTTCTTAGGACCACTACCAAGAGGTTTAGGAAATGTACAACATATATTAGTGGTAGTGGATATTTTCTCTAAATATGTGAAACTTTACACAGTAAGAAATCCTACGACCGAAAATAGTATAGATAAAATGAGGCAGTACTTTGCAGAAGTTGGCAAACCCGAAAGTATCCTAACAGATTATGGCAAGGCGTTTACTTCAGGGAATTGGAAGGAGTGGATCCAGGAAGAAAGAGTTCGGCATGTACTAATCCCTATAAGACATCCACAAGTAAATCTGGCGGAGAGGGTGAACCGAGAAATTGTGCGAATGCTTAGAACATATTGCTACAACCGACAGGCAAATTGGAAACAATACCTAGAATATATACAGGACGTTCTAAACACAACGCCGCACGACACCACAGGATACACCCCTCAGGAAATACAGTTTGGCCAGGAGGCGAGGTACGTGTGGGATGAAGTCTTCCCGAGGGAACAACCAAATCCAGGAGAAGAAACGGTGCGCGAAAAACACCAGAAGTGCCAGGCCAGGATCATAAGGGCCGGAAACCAACGAGCTGCTAAACAAAACCATGGTCGCAGATTTACAAACTTCAATGTAGGGGATTTAGTGTTAGTAACACAGAACACTAGCATTATGGCGAGTAAATTTAAAGGCGAGACCAGGAAACTGTTTCTTTTATACACAGGACCTTTCCGAATAAATGAAAGAGTAGGAAATAAAACCTATATTGTAGAAGACCGGGTTACAGGAAGAATAAAGGGAAAATACGATGTTCGAGATCTCAAACCATATATTCAATAAGTAAAGTTGTCATCCAAAAATAAATTAACACTGTAAATATTATTGTTTTGAAGAAAAGGTAGGCCTAATGCATAAAGTGATTAGCCATACTGGGGAATCCCAAATGTAAATATTTTGATTGTATGTAAACACAAGCGGTGCGATGAGTTTGTAAAGGGCAGAGAACAAATTAGCCAGGAGGGGATGTTTGAAAACAGCTGAGCGGAAACAAGATCAAGGTCAGGCAGTGGGGAGAGAGAACACAGCACACTGGAATGAATGGAGTAGGCCTAAATAAACAACTCGACTCATTGATAGATACAGGGTAAGGCCTAAGCACTTTTCGATTACACGCAAAGGCATTGCTTGTTGTTTAAAGTAAATTGTGCATACAGATCCAGGAATAAAATGTTTGAATGCAATCTACAAACAAGTAAGGAGCCTGGAATGTCCTAATACACGAGTAAGGGGTGTATGGGGGTTGCATATTACTTGGAAAAAAGGTAATTATGCGTAAAATTAGTTAGGAGAGTCTAAGTAGTTAAGATTCTGGAAGGAAGGAAGTAAGCTTAACCTAGGAATCATTTAAGGAAAGAAAACTGTAATGGAAAAATATAAAGGAGGATACTAGGGAAAAGCAAAGGAAAACTATTTAGTACACTTAAAAAGAAAAAAAAAAAAAAAAAAAAAAAACTCTCAATTATTATAGGTGAAGCCACTTAGGCAAATAAATAAAAAATTGTTAAACCATAAAGGTAAACTAATGTAAAACGTATAAAACGCGGAGTATAAAAATTCGGGAAGTATGAATGCGGGGAAATAACAGTAGTATAAAAACGTAACCCAGTAGAATATTGTTAGTTTGTTATCAGGCAAATTAAAATGTGTCCCTGTATTTATATAAGTAGTGTACAGTATAAACATGTGTTTTCAGTGGAAATGAACTCATCCAGTGAGCATTTCAAAAGGAAATGTATACCATGGTATATTATGTAAATGTAATTTCAGATTATGGAGAATAAGAAGAACAATGAAAAGTATAGTATGAAATGTATAAAAATATTATAAAGGTGTGATATGTAAATTGTTAGATTAGGAAGGCAGAACTAGATATAAGAATGTAATAAGATATAAGGAAAATGAAAAAGGAATGCTATTATATTTAGAAGGTTTCAATATCTTGGGTTTTTGGCGGAGCCGATCAAACCAGATATCTTAAGAGGGGTAGCTTACAACGGACAAAACTCGTTGTAGGTCTTGAGTTTAAATTTGCAATTAATTTTGTAAATTTGAATAATATGGACTTGCCGGGAGTTAAAGCCAAATGTAGGTCACGAGATCAGCATGTATACGCGGGCGGTCTGTTATCGGGTAGAATTAAACTTTTGGACCCTGCCTGTCTGAAAAGGATTGGGAACTTATAAAAATTACTTAAAAGATTCCTACGGGAAGCCAAAATCCAAGATTTGAATAAAAAATAAAAATCTTCGGGAAATGCATTACGCTAACCGCGGGTGTATTTACTGCAAGATTAGATATTAAAAAATCATAAAGTTACGTAAGATACGAGCTTTCAAAGAATGAGAAAATTTTCAAAATTCCTCTAATTTAAAAAAGAAAAGGTTTTTTAGGCTTTTCTTAAAAAGACCTAAAATAAAGGTGAAATAAGTTTTAGCGAAATTTTGTCATATAAAAAAGTTAATGGTAATTCATAAAGTTTAAAGGATAAAAAAGTAGGTTAAAAATAAAGTTTTTTAAATTCTAACTAAAACAAGTTTTAGTATTAATAAATGTAATTCATAATGTAAAAGAAAAACTAGAAAATTTATAAAAGGAAAAAGGTGATAGAATTTGCACCTTTACAGCTAATGGAAAATTTAAACTCAAACTTTTAACAATTCAAAATAGTAAATAGTATGTAAATGAAGTAGTTATGTAAAAATAATCCAGTATTTGAAATATGTTTCGGGAGTAAAGTAAAACCCTAGTTTGTGAAAAATCGTTGAAGTCCCTAACCTCACAGCAAGACAACCAGAAGCAGAAATGAGATGAAAATCCGGCTAGTGAATGAAAACCAACGGACGAGAAAAGTGGAAAAAGAAAAACCGAAAGAAGTGTAAAATTAAGACTTTTCCGGGAAAAATCGCCGCGGAAAAACGCGCGCGGGTCGTGTACGCGAACCAGGAGTCGTACGAACGTCACTCGAGTTCGTGTGGAAAGGTAACAACGAGCTGAGGAAAATGATGTCAGGTTCAGGAAAATCGGATAAACCCTGGAAGAGTTACATGGAAAAAGGATTTCCATAGCACAAAACTGAGGGAAGCCAGATAAGAACGCAAGACAGTAGAGGGGAGGTCCAAAGACGAGACTGATGGAAGGAGAACAGGGTGACCAGTTTACGAAAAGGGGCGTACTCAAAGAAACAATAGAAACTTAATTAAAACAAAGGCTAAATCATGTTACAAAATTATGAAAAAATTATAATAAAATTCAGGATGAAAAGTTACGTAGACTAGTAGTTTGAAATTGGCGAAAAAATGGATTTTAAAGCATTTTTGAAATACAGTGGTAGAAAGCTTAGGTTGGCAATGAAATAGTGCCGAAAAACCTAATATAAACGATTGCTCGGGGAAACTCGGGGGCCTTATTATTTTTTCGATGTAACATAACGCATCGCGCAAGAGGATTATTAATTTTTCGATGTAACATCACGCATCAAAGGATTATTATTTCTGCGATGTAAGTTAACGCATCGAGAGCAGATACTTGTTTTTTATAAAATACTTTAGCGTGTTAGAAGCTGAGTATTTTCTTCGTCAAACTTTAAATTTTTATAACAAGTAAGACGATACGGCATTGCGGTTATCATCTGGGATGCAGCAATAGACACCGCATTAACTCTACAAGAACTTCAGTGGCAACTTAGTCTATACAAGTTGGCCTAACTTGGGATTTTCTGGAAGAAAAACATAGCCTACAGGACAGCTGATACATGGAGTGATTCGTATAGCTTCCAGACAGGACTCCAGGACACCACCAGGCGACCACTAGGACATGCAACTGTAGCTACGAGGGAATAGACGAACCGGGATAGCAGACACGGCATCACCACATCCATCTTTAAGAAGCCATCCATCATACATCCAGACAACCCTACAGGACTCCACCTTCACCCACAAGACAACTCTATCAGCACGCAGAACATCTGTAGCTTGTCATCACTAGACAGCGTTCGCGGATTTCACCACAAACGTCGCGACGCCTGGACAAGTGTGAAAAGGTCGGTAGAAGCGTAAAATACGTTAGTCCCCATTAAATTGCCTGAAGTAAATTCAAATAAATTTATTTTAAATACTGGGTTACTTAGGATGGTAGATTAAGAAATATTTGTAATTAATTAAAGAAGTAAATTCATTAAATCGTAAATTCAAATTTTCATTAAAGTATAAATTACATTAAATTGAGTAATAAAATATTAAAATAAACTATAATAAATTAAGAGATTAGTTCTGCCTTATAGTTTTAAAAAGTTATTATTTTATTTGAGAAGAAAGTTATTATTTGGTTTTATTTGAAAAATATTAAATACAAGAATTTTGTTTTATGTTTTAAATTAGAAAAAAGAAATTATTAAAATTTTATTTTGTTTTATAAAAGGTTATTATTTGCAAAAACACCTAGTATTCAAATATCCCAATAGTTTATGAATTTTAGATTAAGAATTGATAAAGTGAAATTTCATAAAATAATTGCAAGCACAAATAAGCAATTTACAAGGTTAGTTCCAGTGTACTCACTCTTCAGAGGTTTACAAAAAGTAAAATTATTAACTTGTGTTCTTACTGAGCTAAAATTAAAAATAAATTACTGGAAGTATAAAGTAAAGTTTTTTGTCAGAATAGTCAGTGAACTGAATATTCGACACGTAGTTATTTCACCTAGGCCAAACAAAGTGAGATTGCCTATAAGACTTCCAGTAGGTGGAAATAACTTATTCTCCAACGAAGAATTCACAATTATTCAAAACTAAGGTTATTCATTGTAGAATTGGCGCTGCCAACGTGGGGTTCGACGCGTTGCAGTTGTGGCCAAAACAAATTATTCTACAACTTAATTCCTCTAGAAAAGAATATTCGTTGTAGAATTGGCGCCCTTCGGTGTTGGCCGATTTCACTTGTGGTTAAAAAGTTAACCAAAAGTAGAAATAGGTCAAAGAACTAACGTAAAATTATTTGTGCTTAAAACTGTGTATGTTAGCTTTAGAATTGTGTTTAATATTAAGCCATACTACTGCTATTTCCCGTGTCTGAAATATTTCCCGGTTTCGTGTCGTATTAAGGTTCAGAGGGGGAGTGAAAATTAAACAAATAATAATAATTATCCAGTATATTAAATTTGTCGCGGTAAAATCGGAAGCTTGGGGGGCGTAGGCCTAAAAAATAGGTGTAAAATTAATTAAAAATAATTGGGAGTTTTCCGACGCGACAGATAAAAGCAAAATTAAACAATTTAAACAATTAAAAACGATTAAATATAATTAGAACAAATTTTAAACAAGCAAAAAGTAAATATGGCGGATAAGGCGATGAAAGAGTTCTTCGAACAATACAAAAGGGATAAAGAAGAAAGGGCGAAGAAAGATAAAGAAGAACTGGAGGCCAGGGCGAAGAAGGAAAAGGAAATAGAGGAGGCCAGGGCGAAGAAGGAAAAGGAAATAGAGGAACGCAGGCGGAAGGAAAAATTAGAAGAACAGGAGGCCAGGGCGAAGAAGGAAAAGGAAGAAGAGGAACGCAGGCGGAAGGAAAAATTAGAAGAACAGGAGGCCAGGCAGAAAGAAAAACAAGAAGAGTGGGAGAGGAAAGAGGAAAGAAGACGGCTCAAGGATGAAAAAATCCGGGAAGAAAAGGCAGCAGAAAGGCTACAGCGAAAGAAGGAGCAAAAAGAGTTATACAAAGTTATTTCTGGAAAGCTGGGAGACCTGGAACGAAGCCTGGAGGAAGAAAGCGTGAGGTGTAAAGAACAACACACTAAGGGAGAAGAGAAGATTAGGGAAATTGAAGGCGCTATCCATTTTCTGGAGGAAACCACAACCACCATGAAAGACAACGTAGACAAAGGGTTCCGGACAATGGAAAGTCGGGTGCAGAGCGTTGAAAAGAAGATAGGAAACGTGATAAGCCAGGGAAGTGGGAGTAGGAATGTAGGAATTGTAATGCCGCGGTTTGACAGCGAGATAAATAAAATTGAATTTTGGGGAAATAGTAAAGAGAGGCCGAAACAATTTTTAAGAGAGATAGAAGGGTTAATGGACGAGTTGAATCCTTATTTAGAAGATAGGGAGAAAATAAAATTCATAAGACGCCATCTAAAGGGATACGCACTTGAATGGTATAATATAACAGATCGCGAAGAGATGAAGTATGCCGAGTTTAGGGAGGCTTTTTTGAGTAATTACTGGTCGCTCCAAAAACAAAAAGCGGTCAGGAATTATATAGAAAATAATAGGTATGTAGAAAGGGGAAACGCTAGCAGAACCGAATATTTCTATATGGTAGTAAACAAAGCGCGAGATTTAGAACCCCCCCTACCTGAAAGTTTCCTTGTATTCACGGTGATGCAACATTTCAGCGAGCAAATAAGATTAGCCAGCATAGGTAAACCTAGCGAAACCATTCAAGACGCGATAGATTTCTTAAATAATGTAGACATGATTGAGGAAAATCGGCGAAGTAGACCCCAGGACGCTCAGGAAACGGAAAACAGGCATAATTTCACACCTCGGAATAACCCACCAATCCACAGATCCTATGCTCAAAACCCAAGTAACTCTAATCACCCAAACTCCAATAAACCACGTCCTTCCAACTCAAATCCTAACCAGAAGCCGAAAAACTAAGAAATGAGGTTCTGACAAAGGATGGATTTTTTCGGAATGACAGGGCCGATGAAAAAACAAAAAAACAAAAGAATAACACTAAAAAGGTAAATACGCGTGTAAACACCGAAAATTTAGGAAATAAAAAAGTTACTCCTTGTAGTAGAATCGAACCTGAAGTAGGCGAAAAAACCGTCGAAGAGGAGCGTGAACGTCAGCCTAAACAGTTAGGTAGTTTGAATGTAAATATTAGGGAAGACTTGTTAGATAATAGAGATGAACCAGTTATAGAAGAAAAACCGTTAGAAGAAATACCCGCGATTCCAGTAGAACTTGGAACGAATGCTAGTTACATGGAAATTGACACCGGAGCCGAAGTAAGCGTTATCCAGCAAGATTACCTCGAGCAATTGAAGGCGGAAGATGTCAAAATCTTAGAATTACCGGTAGCGTGTTTAGAGATAATTGGTGCATTAAAAGGGAAGGTGCAAAAAATCAGCAAGCAAGTCCTAATCGAAGTTAAACTGGTTGACAAAAGCGTAGATTTACAATTTTTGGTAGTAAAAGGTCTAAAATCTAGGATAATTATGGGATGTGACCTTTTATATAGTTTACAGGCAAAAATAAACATGCAAGAAAAATTTGCAATGTTCAAAATAGGTCAGGAAAATGTTAAAATCCCGTTTATTGATAAAAAAGTTGCAATAACACGGTTAAAAGGAAAATGTTTTAATATTAATTCCCGATACTATAAAACAAATAAAAAGAGCAATTTAATTAAATCGGAGGTAATTAAATCCGACGAAATCGAGGCAACGAATACTACACTCAAAACAAATAAAGTAAATATTAATCAAAATAGCATGAACGAGTTAGTAAACAAAGCTGAAATCGTTAATGAACCGGAAGTAGGTGAGACAGGCATTAATGATGTAATGGAAGGGAAGTGCGGCAGCAGTCAAGACAGGAAGCCGGAGACAACAGCTAGGAAAAACAATAAGGTTAGGATACAAAACGAAGAGAGGTTGAATAAGATGATATCGAGGGAGGTGTCAGTTCAACGAAGGAAGGGGCAGAAAGCCAAACAAAATATCGTACCGAAGATGCTATCAAAAGAAGCCAAGGACGAGATTCCGCGTGATAGGGCATTAAAAAGGATTAATGTTCCAATTAATGTTAGGTATAATGGTGAAAAGATTCCAATTACCAACAAAGCGTCGCGGCGCAATCAATGTATCCATAACTGTGTGTATTCTAGTAAACGTTGTAATCCAAATAAGGCGAAGTCAAGCACTACACTACACTGCAATTTTTCCGACCACTCGATGAATAATAAAAATAATAAAAAATATAAAAACAATAAACCAACTCATAAACAATTAATATCTGTAGGAGGAGCAGAAACACGTAACCGAAATCTACCGTTAAATATGCGTGGAAAAATATCGAAAGTTAGATTTAAAAACACTGCTACTTCTGATGTAAATAAGACTAGATTGAATAGGAAACACGTTAGGTACAAAGAGAGAGTAGGCCTAATGGAAAATCAGCTGTGTGGTCTTAGACAAGGAGGGGAGACGGTAACCCGAGCAAAAGGGCATGTAGCGGTTCCAAGGAAGAAATGCAATAAGATAACTTTGACAAAGGAGTATAGTCATGGCACTATACTAACGGAACAGCAAGAAGGCCTAATGCAGAAATCAATAGAAAAATATCATACAGTTTTTTCTGAATTGCCGGGACTTTGTAAAAATTACGTTCATGAGTTAAAGGTTAATGCAACAGACACCTTTGTGAATCGTAATTACCCAATTCCCATAAATAACGAAAACAGCGTAAGACAGGAAGACCAACGGAGAGTGCGAATCCAACAAATAAGGATGAATCCAGGTTTTACACAGTTATTGCAGGGGTGGAGAAACAGACAGATGGCAAACCCTGAATGCTTAGAAATAATACAGGATATTGTAAATAAAGTAGATTATAGAATTGAAAATAATGTATTATGTAAATTTGTAAATGGAATATTGAAAATTGTAGTACCAGAGAACACGGTAAAAGAATTTATAAAACACGTGCACGAAACGTACGGTCACGCAGGAAGAAATAAGATATATAATATGATTAAAAATAGGTGGCATTTTAAATATATGAATAATCGAATTATGGAAGAGATTAGAAAGTGCGATATTTGTCAAAGAGCGAAATACCCGAACCAATATTTAATAGGTCAAAGTAGGCCAATAATAACAAATAATATAGGCCGAGTAGTGGCGATTGATTTCTTAGGACCACTACCAAGAGGTTTAGGAAATGTACAACATATATTAGTGGTAGTGGATATTTTCTCTAAATATGTGAAACTTTACACAGTAAGAAATCCTACGACCGAAAATAGTATAGATAAAATGAGGCAGTACTTTGCAGAAGTTGGCAAACCCGAAAGTATCCTAACAGATTATGGCAAGGCGTTTACTTCAGGGAATTGGAAGGAGTGGATCCAGGAAGAAAGAGTTCGGCATGTACTAATCCCTATAAGACATCCACAAGTAAATCTGGCGGAGAGGGTGAACCGAGAAATTGTGCGAATGCTTAGAACATATTGCTACAACCGACAGGCAAATTGGAAACAATACCTAGAATATATACAGGA
>JAGFPH010018797.1:0-15956 GCA_018207615.1 Philaenus spumarius
GACGAAATATTATAATTATATAAATATTATAATCATACTGTTATCGGCAAAATACTGTGACTAAACAGTTTAGGTAAGTCCTCTAGTTTTTTTTATTCTAATTATATAAAGTGATAATACGACGAAATATTATAATTATACAAATATTATAATCATACTGTTATCGGCAAAATACTGTGACTAAACAGTTTAGGTAAGTCCTCTAGTTTTTTTTATTCTAATTATATAAAGTGATAATACGACGAAATATTATAATCATAGTGTTATCGGAATACATAAACGATAATTAAAACCTTTCCACCCCCACACCCACCGCACAGTAGAACAGGTCACTGATCCCTAGCCGGCTGGCCCTCGCTCCGCCAAGCCTCTGGCTGTCAAATTACCCTCGTCAAAGTTTTTAGGCAACTGGCCCTCGGCCCTAGACTCCATATGAAAGCCTGTAATTCAATGAGTATTTCAAGACCAAAACTAACTACGTACCTATAGTAAATCCGGAGATATATGAAAAACAACATAAGACAATGCTGCAAATTTGAAACTCCCGTAAGAAATGCATGGGGACGAATTTTTGTTTGAGTATAAGTCGAGTTACGGGGTAGATAAATTAATGCAGATGCTTCATGGCAAATTTGGGCAAATCCGAGGACCATGAGATTTCAATATGCACACGAGGACAGTGTGTTTTGTATACGAGGACATGTTAGTGTAAATGGTTATCCGAGGACCATTATTTTTCACGTGTTTACGAGGACAGTGTATTTAACTAGAAATTATTAATTCTGTTATACTATTTTAAAAACCCCCATTTTAGAGACAATAATTTAATATCGATGAATAGATCTTCCCATTTTATTATTGATTGTGTCAAGGCATTATGCGTCGCAGATTTCCGAATTAGTAATATCAGTGTTGTCGTGCGGCAAGTGTTATCAGTGCCTCGCCCCTACCTTCAAGGTCGTCAAGGGCCATTATACCCTCCTTATTTGCACTTCCCGTCAATCCCTATTGTTCAACAGTTGTGTTGTCGCTCATTTTTTTCGCAGTTTGTTTTGTGGACTGATTTTTGCCATCCCCTTCCCATAATAGAGTACAGACTCTCTTAATCTCTTGCACGATCTGTTCAATCGCGGTACTGCTCACGTTATTTCTGAACTGAATTGCAGACACACGGATTAGCCTAGGAGGAAGTGTAAATTTAGTGTATCTTTAATTTTTTAAATCTAAACATTTGTGTCATTGTTTAAGCGAATTTCCTCTATAGGGAAGAAGCTATTACCGTAGTTGGCATGGTAAGATCTAAGCCCGTGACCATCGTTTTGAGTTCGCCAGATGCGAAAAACACAATTCGTTACAAATTGTACATATGTATATCTGTATTTGTGTGTGTGCCGTAGGCACACAACTCTCGTAAAATAGGTCCGATCTTGATAAAATTTGGTACAATTGTGTAACGTAGCATCTAATTGGTTAAGTTTGAAACCCAGATAGATTGCACTACCGGCAGAGGGTTTTGCAGGGGTGTTTGTACCCCAAAAATGGGTTTTCTGACTTTTCATATGTAAAATGTTTAGAAATCAAATTTTAATTTGCTCCATAATTTCAAATATAAAAAATAAACAATTTGTGTTTTGATCTTAGCTCTATAACAATTGGTTACTGAGATATTGAAAGTGCTAAACACAGTACGTTATCCTATGTTATTCTTATGGTAAATAAGTACAAATTTGATATCTTGCTTATGTTGAACATATACTTATGAAACTTGGTATGCTGGTTTATCTAGTTGAGATCTATTGATATTTGCATAAACATATCTATTTTTTTTGTCCCCATGTCAGCAAACCTACAGATTTAGTTTTAATGTTATTCTTAAGGTGAATAAGTAAAATTTTATAACATGCTGACTGATGAAAGTTGGTATGTGGCTTAATCTAGTTGTCGTCTATTGTATTTGCATAAATACCCGCATTTTTTGGTCCCTGTGGCAGCAACCCTACGTACTCAATCCAAATGTTATCATTATGGAGAATAAGTAAAACATTATAAACATTTACTTATGAGCATGTACCGATGAAACTTGGTTTGTGGCTTTATCTAGTTACGTTGTATTATGAAATATGAAAAACAAAACACAATTCATTTTCCACCATGTCATCAAACCTGCATACTCAACTTTAATGTTGAGTACGTGAGCATACTCACAAGGAGGGGAGGGTCTGTCTACACTGTCACCTCGACCAAGTAACATCGCGGTTACGCGCATTTCTATAAACATTTTGATTACTCGTATACCGTAGTGAATTTGTTGCCAAATATTTTGTTTTACGAGTTGTAAATATATAGTTTAACCCTTTAATTGCCAGACTACTATATGTAGTAGTCTCACAATTGCAGACCATTCAATACAATAGTCTCACTTGTTCTGAATCTTTGACAACCTAAAAATCATCCAATCTAAATAAAGTAGGAACCGTTGGAAAGTAAATGTTTCAAACTTCAATTTTTGTATTTACAAATGTTTTCTAAAACGTTTACTTACATGTGTAATCATCGTATTAAGATTGTAGTTGTATTCACACGGTACGCAAGAAAACGAACAGAAATAGCGCGCAACTTCGTTCTTTTCTAAGAATCATAAAATCCAGACAAACTTGTTTTAAATAGAATTTCTGGACACCATTAGATTCTTCAATATTTGCACTTTTTAAAACTGCCAACTAATCATTCGTCACTCTCATATTTTCTTAGATAGGAGTATTTCTAGAAACCCTTGAAATTAGACAGTTTTCTACCAATAAATAAGCTATTTTTTAATTGACATAATTATGATGTAAAATCAGAGATATTTGTTTAAAGTTCTTTATATCGATGTAAAGAGGAAATTCTATACTCTCGATTGATATATGTTAAACCTTATTTTTAGTGTTAGGAGGCTATTAGATTTTGTTCATGAAATATAGTTATTCTACAGTCAGCTAAAGCACCCAGAACTTGTTTGACCGTTAGAAAATACAATATTTTAGAATAGGACAAAATTTCAATCTTCCGTATGGGTTGCGTGAGTGAGAGTAAAGTATATATTCTTAATTCCATTTTCAAAATACTATACTGTATGTGTGCCTTTGTTAGTGGTCTTGTAGTAGAAACATTAAAACGGTTGTTTTGTGAAAAAAAATTGAAATTTATTTTATTTATTTATTACCAATAATTCCTTTACATGTATAAATACATAAAGGACCTATAGGGGGCACAAATGCCCGTACATAGGTTGGTCCCTAAATTAAAGATAAAAAAAAAAAGAAGAAATTAAATTGAGCTAGAAATCACGCCCAATAATAGTAAGTAATAGTATAATACAATATAATATAACAATAATAATAGTTTAATTGAAATTGATGTATATTGTTTTTATTATAAAGTGTACCTAGATTATCTCACTTGACAAATAATTTATTTAAAAAAAAAAAAAACTTTCTTTCATACACATTCAGTTTATTTAATCTATGCTAAATCCACTTATTTTCCTATTAATTTTCTTTTTTAAAACATTTACACTACAAGATAGCGATTTTAACTCATTTGGCAGTTTATTGAAATACTTCGCTGCATAGTAAACGTAGCTTCTCTGCCCAATGGTTAGAGAGTGTTTTGGTAGGGAAATATTCTTAAACCTAGTATTTCTTGGCTTGCTTAGAAATTGATATATTATATTTTTATACACTTTTATTTACAACTAAATTACAAAACTTTTGTATATTTTGAAAAAAATTACAAACATTTAAGGTTTTTATGTAGACTTGAAGTTCGATTTTATTTTCTTCAATTGAACATTCTTTTAATTCCTGAGCTAATAACTTTTACAATTTACACCAATTATTTTTTTTTATACATATATTCTTTGGACTTTTTTTTAAAAAAAGCTATGGAACCTTTTGGATTCGAATACAATTACTATTTTTTATAATTTTTAGGAAATATGCTTGCAAAATCTCCAAAATATTTAACATTGGCAGTTAGAGGGGTTAATTATTAATTTATTGAGTTTTTTATTTGTAGGTGTGTGCTATTATTACTAAACGTATTATTTAATAAATTAAAAGTGAGTGTAGAATTATTTTTAAAGATAAGCGGTATAATGAAGAATCATAGGAGTGGTATTCATAAAATTAAACGTAATTTGTTTTAATTTTAAGGTTATCATTTATATTAAGAAGCAATTTTACGAAACTTTGATTTATAATCAGTTTGAAATTTAGAAACTGCCGTTTAAACACCACCAATAATACCCAAATATTTTTTGTCAGACTAACAGTTCACTTGAGCTTTGATTTAAACTTCTCCTCCCGATCTGGGATTCCCCACACCTCTTCGCGTCTTACACTATCCAGGCTTCACGAAGAAACGCACGAGCTCTACCACTTATTTTTATTAACAAGTAAGTAAACAGTACGTAATGTGACATTTTTGCTGCTGTGGCAACACTTAACAATTACCACTGAATACACCGTATAAGGTACAGTTATTCATACCATGAAAGGAATTGGACAGGAATAGGAAAGGAATCTCACGGACGTGAATTTTGGTGGGGTGGCTACCGGTGACTACATATACCAGGAAAGGAACAGTAATGTATTCTGGCATGGCGATGCGCGCCGCTGACACTGTCAGACCACTCCCGCTGCGCCGGCCGGCGTGGAGTCGTTTTTGTTTCCGCCCCATAGGCTACAAATAATTTTAAAAAATCATTGCAAATTCAAATGCATTAATTAGGAAAAAGAAGATTGTTAGAAAAATGATAAAAATGTAAAAAGTCAGCAACCTAATTTTCACATTTATGTATTGTCCTAAAAATGTGTATCAGGCTACTTTAGTTAAATGGCTTCTAACTTTTCTTTTATGTAATGACTCATTAACATTTTCGGCATTGTGGTGTAATCCAATTGTGAAATACTTCTTAAACGATGCTTTCATTGACATAATAATATGATTTTACTATGAATTATATTAAAACTTTTACTATGAATTGTAGGTACCAAATATAGGTACAACAAATCGATATTTTACTATTTTATATTTGCTTATATATAATATGCAGCTTTCAATATTTTCCCGAAAACTTTGCTAAATTACACCCTCCCCCCCTTTATTTTGAAAGTAATAGCCTACAAATTTGAAGACAAAAAAAACAGTGCTGGCACACTCATAAACATGACAGGCTAAGTATATAGCAAAAGAAAGTATATTAGGTTTTCCACTACGTTGTATGCTTAGTATGTGTTGTGAGCAATCACATTTTACCTTTAAATAAAATATATTGACATTTTACCCACCAAAACAGTAATTTCGGCCTAATGAGCGTATTTTTAAACGAATTTCAATAATATCTCAGAATTTGTTAGAACTTAGTAAATCTGTAGTAATAATATTGCACAGTGTGTGTTGTAGGTTTAAGGAGGGGCGAGAAAAATTGGTTTTAAATTTTACTAAAAAAATCTGGAAATTGGTTGACCGTGCAGGCCAACCCTAGAACTTCCCGCTTAGTTTGAATTTTAAACGCTTAAAATGAGGTTTTTTTGTTAAAATACCAAAAAACGAAAATTTGTGAATTTTTAAACAACGATAACTTTTGAATGCGTCGTTCGATTTTCATTTTTAAAAAAGCATTCTACGCAGTTTTTAAAGCACAAAAAGAAAATGTACAGGTTTATATTGATTGGTTGAGAAATCTGGAAGATATGTTAAAAAAAATACCAAAAAATACCAAAAAACGAAAATTTGTGAATTTTTAAACAACGATAACTTTTGAATGCGTCGTTCGATTTTCATTTTTAAAAAAGCATTCTACGCAGTTTTTAAAGCACAAAAAGAAAATGTACAAGTTTATATTAATTGGTTGAGAAATCTGGAAGATATGTTAAAAAAATACCAAAAAACGAAAATTTGTGAATTTTTAAACAACGATAACTTTTGAATGCGTCGTCCGATTTTCATTTTCAAAAAAGCAGTCGACGCAGTTTTTTAAGCACAAAAAATGTATACATGGTTTTATTATGATTTTTTCGCACGCTTTAAAGTTATTTTTAAAAAACATAAAAATTCCAAAAAAAATTTAGGTTATTTTTTTAAATTTCTTCGGATTGGCTCGATGGATTAACTCTCAAATCTAATCAGATCTAAGTTTTGATACACCCTTTCGAATGACATGTCGTAGAATTCAATCGGTTGATTCGTTTTTGAGAAACTGTACGACAAAAATTTATTTACACACATACATCCACACACACACACACACACACACACACACACACACACACACACACGGTCGGACACCTCGGCGGGAATAGTCAGAATGGCTTCCTGGGACCTCAAAACGTGGAGATTTAATGAAAACTCGACTTTCGAAAATCGGACCGAAATCAATAACTTCCCTTTATTGGTAGCGGGAAGTTAAAAAACAAAATTTTGTATAATTTTATACTTTTGTGAATTTTGTAGATTGATCATTATAGACGACTGATAGACAAATAATTTGATATTTTGTTTTTCTCTCTACGATGTTTCGTTGCCTTAATAATATAAGGCTCTAAAATATATTAACATTTTACCCGCCAAAACAGTTCTTTCCGCCGAATTTCAATAATATTTCAGAATTTGTTAGAACTTAGTAAATTTGTTTAGTATTGTAAGCTTTCCAACAGTCTTTAAATGAGTGGCCTCCCCGTTAACCGATTAGTACCGAAATGTCTGTGCAAATTCATGATTTTTTAGGCTTTTTAAGCTTAAATATATGAAATAAAAATGTAAGTATACCCATAGTTTTATTCAAATCTTCACTCTTAACATCATATCTATTTGTAAAACAATATACAGAAATTACTTAGAAAATCAATAATTTGTTTATTTATAGCTACGAAAGTCCTAATCGGTTACCATTTGGTCCCAGTAAAGTAAGCGAGGAATCAATGATGGCGAGTGGATTTCGCAGACTCATCCGGATGTTGATTAGTTTACTCAAAGTACGTTGCCTATGGAAATGACAGTCTTAACGATTTATGACTACAATTAGCGGCATGTCTGTGTTTTTAAGAAAACTAGAAGGTTTATCACTTTTCTATCTGTCAACCAAGTAACAACTGTGCTGCCACAAAATTTTTATCAGGAAAAAATATAAAATTTTAGGTAAATAATGTTCATTTTGTTTCTTACACCAACAATTTAGATTTTCTTGAGGTCGTGTAATGATAAACTGATTTGTA
This sequence comes from Philaenus spumarius, assembly GCA_018207615.1. Taxonomy (NCBI): domain Eukaryota; kingdom Metazoa; phylum Arthropoda; class Insecta; order Hemiptera; family Aphrophoridae; genus Philaenus; species Philaenus spumarius. Next base: position 7,260 of record JAGFPH010018797.1, read on the forward strand.
TAAATTAAGATTTGTTCTTCGTTATTTAAAAAATTTAAAACCTCTAATACAATTTTTATTTCTGAGGAGGTCTCATATAGTTGTCAATGGTATTTAAAATATCCTTTTCGACAATCGTATTATATTAATTTTAGTTTAAATTAGGCTTTTTTCTGCCTTTTTGGAAACATATTTTGTGTTTTTATAAACTAGGCTAATGGCTAAAATTATGTCCGCCCATCTTCGTCTAGTCTAGGGTGCTCGTCGGTCGTTTGTTAGTGGTCAGTTTTCCCGGGAACTGAGATTTAATAATTGTATATTCATTGCATCACCATCACCAGTAAATGAGGGTAGTTGGCAGATTTTCTGTACTACGTGGGCATGCAGAACAATATTTTCCTCTAACCAAGCCGAGGAAGGGTTTTGATGGTAGCAATAATTAATTAGATTAAAATATTTAATACAATACATCACTTTTATTTTTCTAAATATTTTCCAGCCAAGGGGCGCACCGGTGTTCCGGTGGGCCAGGCCAGGCCTGAAGGCCGTTATATACTAGCTAGTAGTCATATCTTAAAGTCTTAAAAGGTTTCTTGAACACCCAGGAAATGGCTGCCCTAGTCTTTTAAACTGAACATGTAGTAATTAAATATTACACAAGGTGAATAAATAATATAATACCAATTTATTATACAGAAAAAAGTTATTGGAAAGTTTTGTAAAACTTATGGTAACATTTTTAGTTTACTTTGTAAGTTTGTTTAGTTCCCGTAACATGTGCAGTAATTGTCAAAAAAGTAAAAGTAAAATACTAAACTTAAAGTGATGTCCTCAGATACACCGTGTACAACGCACTCGAAACACGCTAACTAGGTAACATAGCTCGTTCCAGACGCACTATCGGTTATTTAGAGATTGAAGAAACTTGGCAGCAATGGATACAACTTGGCAATAATGGATACAACAGGAAGCAGGAAGAAGTAAATAGACGCATTCAGTTCTCAGATAATGCATACAAAATAATATTCATAACACACTTGTGTGTTTAAAAATGACGAACGGGCGACCTCGGATACTGCGAGAAAGGTGGTCGAACAAACACGGTGCGTTTTCGCCACGACTGCAGCGCGCCAAATGGTCAAACGCTGAACTACAGATTCGACGTAGGGAGGCATCTGAGGACATTAAAAGGAAATGGGTTTTTTGCATGAGGCAATCTGAAAAGGGAAGTTATAGAAGAATCTAATGAAATTTGTATCCGAGGACACTAAAAATGTCCTCGGATGCAAAAATGTCCTCGGATACACGGTGAAAACTCAACCCAATGTCCTCGTATACACCACCTGCCACACGCACACAGACACACAGACACACACACAGACATCACTCCGAAAACCACTTTTTTAGGTTCAGGGGGGCCCAAAACGGATATTTCCACCAAAAACTCAAACTCGAAAATTTTGACGAATACAATACTTTCTCCATATACTATGGTATAGGGGGAGAAAGTAAAAAAAGGAAGGGCATTATGAGTGAAGATATACAAGCTGGTTTCTTTGGAGTTCAAACAAGGAGTTTAAATTAAAGAAAGGCACACAGCTAAGTTCATTTAGCCATACAGAAATACTTTTTTCCCAGAAAATTATGAAAGATTTCTAAGAAAATATAATTAAAAACACTTTTAAAAATTGATAGTTGTTTAAAATGTCCTTTTATGTAGGTTTGACACCGGCAGCCGAATAGTCGAGATATACACATGTTCGACTTGACAACACTGCCGGCAGCTAAATGTACCCATACCAAACATATATGGCAGCCAAAAGGGACCTATATACACGCTGCGCCGAATAGCCGCAATCTTGCTGCTGCCAAATAGCACCAATATTGAAACATGATCTTAAAGGAAACATAAATTAATAAAAATTTAATACAGTGATCCGTAGAAGGTCACAATCAATTTAGCAAATTAAAACATGGATATACTCTTCTCTAAAGGGTGGCAGCCAAATAGCTTACTTTTTGACGGCCGCCAAATAGATAGGTGTATTTATATATATATATATATATATAAGCCAAATACCACTCACTGACTGAACACTTAAAAAGAATACATTTACGTTAAAAAGACTGAAAATACCAACCACCACGGGCAACGCCGTACGGGTCAGCTAGTAATCATATAAAATAGTCTACAGGCTTTAACAATATCTTATGCAAATGCCTCCCAAATATTTGAGCAAATTTTATAATGATATTCAGCAACTCAAAACTAGAAATAATTATTACAATATAGCATGTATCCTACAGTGGTTAGTTTACAAGTTGTCTGTCTGTATGTGTGTTGATCTTATGAACAGTTGAAGATTCATCACACTTTATACGAAAGTTTATCACATTAGTTTACACAAAAGAGCAAACATTAATTTCGCTGCATCTATCCAGTTCGTGATGTAGGTGGTTTAAACTTTTCAAAGATAAATATGTAAAAAAAAAATACAGATTTTACGAACAAATGATATAGAACAAAAAATTCTGATAATTCAAAGACAAATCCAAAGATTTTTTGTTATCAATGAATCTAGGATAACAGAAAAAATACAATAACTCTGGCTGAAAGTAGTTTCGGTGATTATTAATTTATTTATAATTTTACATTTGTATTATAATGTTCTGTGTGTTAAGACTAATACACCACTTCTACGGATTTCTTCAACAAAAAAGCAAAACAAATTTGTCCAGAATTATTATACTTTTTCAGTTATACTTGACTAAATGTTAAACATTAATACATCGTCAGATTTGTCTTTAAATTGTCTACATATTTTGCATCTTAAAATTGTTTCTTAAAATCTTTAGTTTTTCACATACTCAACGGAGAATTTGCAGCACAATAACATATGGCACTATTGTGTAAACCGATGTAATAAACTTCCATGCTAAAAGGCATGAATTTATCTTAAACCGGTCATGAGATTAAAATTGATTTCCTATACACACATACATCAGACAAATTCTAAAATATGCAAAATAGGGCACATGTTATATTAAATGTTGTATAAACCATGTGTCCCAAAAGGCCCCCTCCGCTTTTATTTTTGTATTAATAGAATTGACAGATTTTCTTTGGGGATTGTTAACATGAACAAAAATGTAGTGTTTTGGCATTTCGTAAATTTCAACCCCTCCCCCAAAAATGGGGTATTTTGGGGGTAAGTCGAAAATATTAAATGAGAACCTCTATCCAGTAGGACGTGAAATTCTTGTACAAAAAAACAGATGTATCATCTTTAACATTTCAATGTTTTTTAAATGGGGAAAAGTTATAACTTTGATTGGTCATTATGTTTGATAGAGTCAACATACAGACCTCCGGTTTGCGCCAATCTTCTTCTTTTATCAAGGCCTTTAAAATGAGGGGTCACTCAATAGGGGTTCTCATTTAAAATGTTCGACTTACCCCCAAAATACCCCATTTTTGGGGGGAGGGGTTGAAATTTACGATAGACCAAAAAACTAAATTTTTGTTCATGTTAACAATCCAAAAATCAAATCTGTCTATTTCCATTACTACAAAAAATAAAAGGCGGGTGGGACGTATTGGGACACCTGGTAAGCTAATTTTCACCTGCTGAACAACATGGCAACTCTTGTTCGAATGGTTGCGATACAGCATGTAAACACTATTCACAAATTAAGTAATATTTAAGTTAAGGGCTTAAATTTAAACTATATACCTACGTGATATACGTATCATAGAAACATTCATACTAAAATACAAAAATTTTATTAGTTTTATATAATACACCTTTTTGATTCGGTTTAGTTAAGTCAAAACAACACAAGTTATATTGTTCAAACTGATTGGTTGTATTCTATATATGGAATATCATACGTAACACGTTTTTCGATTTATTTTGCACCTGTATTATAGATCAGCCATCTAAAACGTCATTCACTTAATATAGAATCTGTTACAATAATATCAATGACTTTTTAATGAACTTAGTATGAACGGAATATCGTTGTATGTAGGAAATGGATTTTTGAATAAACGTTTTTATGTATAGCATATCTTTAACAAAGTTATTTTAAATAATAGTTTAGAATAAACATTAATAATTAGTTGATTTGATTAGAAAACAATAACGTATTAGAAATACTTACAAACGGAAAAGCAGATGAACAAGATCAAAACTGGTTTCATGATTTTGAATTTGATTAAAATTTTTAGTTAAAAACACCTCTTAAGTTCGAGGTTTGAAATAAGACTAACGTATTTATTGAATTACAATTTACGTATCTGTAGGTATTTACTTGATTGTTTTAATCCGTGACAACTTAATCCTTGGGGCAACACTCGATGAGTTTGTGAGTTCAAAATAATCTATTATCACAATAAAAGTTATTTTGCTGAATGATAATAAAATCTAATATGAAAAGTGTCAAATTTGATTTAAAAACACTTTAAGAGGCCTAGACGATCAATAATAACGTTAATATATTGCACAATAATTTTGATATTGCACAATAATTGATATTGCACAATAGTACTTTGATCAACCATCTGTTGATCAAATTGAAATATGTTGAGTCAATCAAGAAGTGTTTCATTTGTATTGTGCAATTTAGTAAATATCGCTTCGTCTGTGGGTAATATTGTGCAAAACTGGTTCAGTTTTGTCGTAAAAATGTAAACATCGATGTATCTATAAAAGATGGATACAAAGGGAAAATATGAAGAATTTAAATTTTAGAATGTATTGAGGTGTATCGGAGCAGATCCGCTCCGTGGAATATCAATAGTAAAGATGACAGCAAAAGAATTTAAAAAAAAATTACATTACCAACAGTCACTTCGCAAATATAGAGAATACTATTAGGATTCTGATAGTTAGCAGTTAGTTAAAAATATAATTTGTTGATCACTAACTTCAGAAAGGAATAAAACCGAATAAACGGTTGTGAAAAAGTGGTGCTAATAGAAACAAAAGTATGGTATTTTAAGGAAATTAATTTTCTCTTGGGTCAGTACGAAACAAGTACGTCACAAAATACTAAACAGCTAGAAGATGACGACAAAGAAACTGAGGATGATATCGACCATGTGGTCAGTAATGCAACAATGAGTCTAATTAAATACAATTAATTTATTCATATCTACATTTTGTACAAATGTATGATGTCATGACGTCTGCTATTCACTATTAAACAGTTACTATATTAATACGAATACAGTATATATACTCCAATAATATATATTGAATATTTTGTATGATTTTACACCAAAATAAACGGTACCAGGAACTGGCACATACTTTCTCACAAATACATTTAAATTACTAAACAGATTCACTGTGACTTGTAGGGTGGTGTAGGAGAGTTTTTTTATTAAAGTTGGAGATTAACTAATAAATATTATTATTATTATTATTATTATCTAGAGAGAAAACTATTCGATCGATTTCGAAAAAATTTGCACCAAACACTTCAATTAGGTCTTCATAGATGCACGTAAAATGGTTTTGAAATTTTTGTTTAAACAACCCGCTTTATGGCCAAAAAACCACCAAAAACAGTTATTATTATTATTAGCTCAACGAGAATTTTTAGAAAGATGCGGGTTTCTGTATATGGTAGGGCACATTAAAGGCTACAAATAAATCAAATTTTATCAAAATCGTTAGAGCCGTTTTTTAATAAAAAAAATAATAACTGATTTTTTGAGGGTTTTTTGGCCAAAAAGGGGGATGTTTTTCAAAATTGTTCAAAACCCTTTTTCGTGCATCTATACAGGCGTACTGGACATGTCTGGTGCAAATTTGGTTGAAATCGATAGAATAGTTTTCTCTCTAGCTTTGTATACTTTTATTAAAGTAGGCGATTAACTAATAAATATTATTATTATTAGCTAGAGAGAAAACTATTCGATCGATTTCGAACAAATTTGCACCAAACACGTCAATTAGGTCTTTATAGATGCACGTAAAAAGGTTTTGAAAAATTTTGAAAAACAACCCCCTTTATGGCCAAAAAACCCCCAAAAATCAGTTATTATTATTATTATTAGCTAAACGAGAATTTTTAGAAAGATGCGGGTTTTTGTATATGGTAGGGCACATTAAAGGCTACAAATAAGCCAAATTTTATCAAAATCGTTAGAGCCGTATTTTTATAAAAAAATAATAACTGATTTTTTGGGGGTTTTTGACCAAAAAGGGGGTTGTTTTTCAAAATTGTTCAAAACCCTTTTTCATGCATCTATACAGGCGTACTGGACATGTCTGGTGCAAATTTGGTTGAAATAGATCGAATAGTTTTCTCTCTAGCTCTGTCTACATACAGACATACATACATACAGACATACATACATACAGACATACATACAGACATACATACAGACATACAGACAGACATTTTGTAAAAACCACTTTTTTGGACTCAGGGGGTCCCAAAACGGATATTTCCACAAAAATCTCAACATCGATTTTTTTTGCGATCACTATACTTTCTCTATGCTATAGTATAGTGAGAAAGTAATAAAAGTATTTTCTTTTTTTAGAAAACTACTACTTTACTATAGGTTGCTTTATCTAATTAGTGCAATCGAATGTCAGAAATAGTGGTGTGATTAAAATGTTCCAAAGTGTATTACATTTTTAAAATATAGCGTCATTCACGCAGGTCTGGTTCTTTAGCGTTTGGCGAATTAGTCAAGATCCAGGTCAACGATACCCCCACTACTAAAAAAAAAAAAGTATTAGTATATGCTTAAGAGCACACGGGAGTGTAAACTTTTTAATTAACACAACTTATGAAATGAGGAAGGACAATGTCCATTTCAGACGTGTTACTAATTAAACTATACATTGTGTTAACATTAACAGATTAAGCCCATGACGTAGGAAAATCTGTTACACTTCTATACCCAACTCAAATATACTAAATTAGCAATGAGATTGTGGCCTAACCGCTAAGGCGATAGTCTATGGTGATGGACCCTGCTGGTTCGAATTTCGGCAAGATCATAACTTTTTTCAAGCAAATGGAATAGAGTGTTTCACAGTTAGAGCGTTTTACATTAGGAGCGTTTCACATTAGGAGCGTTTCACAAAATTCATGGTGAAACGTGTGACGGTAAAATCCGATTCACCCCCAGCAACAAAAAGAACTATATAATCTGATATATAAACATGTATAAACATTTTGTGGACATGGCGCGCCTATAGAAGTAGATATTTAAGGTTAGTGGTATATTTTAGCCTTATATTGTATTTTTTTAACATAGGCCTAGATCTTCGTGCAATGGTTTTAACCCCCCAATGATTGCAAATGTATGAATAATTAATAATAAAATTGAACATCAATAATTAATAAAAGTTAACTTCAAATTCAGAAAATATTTAATAGACTCGAAGAATAAGTCTTTAATTGTAAGGGAGTTTATTTAAATCAAGAAGGCATTATACATTTCACTGTAATTTTTTTAAGGCATGAGTCGTTTTATAACAGTCATAAAAACTCGTTTTGACAGTTTATGTGTTTTATTTTACAACCCCATTATGTTCAACTTTCACAATGTTAAAGTTTCGAATTTCAAAACTATTGAAACAGTCGATTTCTTGATAAAATAATATTCAACATAATTATTGCATTTAATTCATTATAATAAGCAAATAGGTTAATCTGGGTAGTTTTCTGAAGATTTTGTATGGCTGTTAACCCCTTAAAACGTAAACAAACGAATAAATGTACAGAATGAATTGAACAAAAAGGATTGCAAAAATACATACATATTCAACGATTTCTAACCTCAAAGCCGATCTATAGCAAATACATTAGTTCATATTATACAATAACAACCAACATCAGACATTATAAGAAAAAGGCCTGCGCCCAATACAACATGATGGACACGTCTGGATAGCTTTGCGCATGGTTGTATTGGTTGATTTATTCTTCTTAAAAGTCTAATACAAATTCTGCACCCCCCCTCCCCCTACAAAACTTTTGGAACTACTGTACATGATTTAATGCACCAAAACCATATTTTTTATTCTAATTTCATTGGGCTAAAAATCATTGTTACTTCTGTGCGCATATGCAATGCCTGCTATACTATACCGGTACTGTATTGCAAAGTGTATATATATCGCGACGCAAACCACGCAAATAGATTGAAACCCAACGCTTTTGATAAACAATTTAATTATTCCCCTAAAAATACTCTATTCCTACTATTTATTAAAAACAACCATATTTTCACAATACTATTTTTGTAAATGTCGTGCTTCTTACATATTATTAAATATATTAATATATGGAACAAAAATTACACTTACGAAATTTTAGTAATATAATAAGTTTCTATTAAAATAACTATTTATATTTTATAACGTTTAAATAAGAATATAAAAACAAATACAGTTTTTTAAACTTTCTTCTCTCCCTCACATGAGTAATAGAGTTGTCATTAGTAAGAACTTTCTCAATTATATATCTTTTTTCTGCTTTATTTTTGTAACTTGTATTTGTATTTGACACGTTTACAGGATAGAAACCGAGACACATTCGAAGATAACGATAAACTGATAATTTTACTGATGATTCTCTTAAGCCGGTTTTCCACTAAACTGAAAGTTGAGTTTATGTTTTGTTTGTATTTTAGAACCATAAAAACAAAAACAAAACTGAAACAAACCCAAAACTCTTGTTTCCACC
>JAGFPH010018799.1:0-15952 GCA_018207615.1 Philaenus spumarius
GCTTACGTGATTAGTGTTGATAAATCTGGCAACACTGTCAGCTTACGCGTATAGTATTGATAGATTTGGTAACACTGTCAGCTTACGTGATTAGTGTTGATAGATCTTTAGCAACACTGTCATCTTACGCGATTATTATTGATAGATCTGTTTACACTGTCAGCTTACGTAATTAGTGTTGATAAATTTGGCAACACTGTCAGCTTACGTGATTAGTGTTGATAAATTTGGCAACACTGTCAGCTTTCGTGATTAGTGTTGATAGATCTGGCAACATTGTCAGCGTTCGTGATTATTATTGATAGATCTGGCAACACTGTCAGCTTACGTGATAAGTGTTGATAAATTTGGCAACACTGTCAGCTTACGCGATTAATATTTATAGATCTGAGAACAATGTTAGCTTACTTGTTTAGTGTAGATAGATCTAGCAACACTGTCATCTTACGTGGTTAGTGTTGACACATCTGGCAACGCTGTTAGCTTACGTGATTAGTGTTAATAGATCTCTAGCAACACTGTCATCTTGCGATATTAGTATTGATAGATCTGGTTACACTGTCGGCTTATGTGATTAGTGTTGATCAATCTGGCAACACTGTCAGCTTACGCGATTAGTATTGATAGATCTGGCAACACTGTCAGCTTATTAGTGTTGATAAAACTGGCAACACTGTCATCTTACGGGGTTAGTGTTGACACATCTGGCAACACTGTCAGCTTACGCGATTAGTATTGATAGATCTGGCAACACTCTCAATAATCTTTCGTGGTGATTTACGATAGATCTTGCAACAGTACCAGCTTTCGTGATTAGTGTTGATGGATCTAGCAACACTGTCAACTATCGTGATTATTGTTGATCGATCTGGCAACATTTTCATCTAGCTTTTGTGGTTATTGCTGTTATCATAGAAGAGCAGAGGATGTATACATCTAAAAAAGTTAAATAATATTCTATGTTCATAATCATTCAAAGAAGTTGGTAATTTAGTCGGTTTCGATGCGTAGCGCCAAGTGTAGTTTCAAAATTAGTTGCCTTTTGGGTAATTTGTATTGAGCGAAAATACTCAAAATGTAGAAGATTTGCTAATGCTTTATATCTCAGATAGTGTATAATTACCTAGACTTAAATTAATTCCCTTTTTAGCACTGAATATCCCTATATTTTTAGAACAGTTCCCCCTATAATTAAATTATATAATATTTTCTTTACGTTGATAAAATCAAAAACGTGTCATCTCGTCAAATGATTTATATTTATATAATGTGGAGTACATTTACACTATGCTAAGAAAATTTAATTTTGTTGGACCTTTAGTTAACATGATAAAACAGTAACAACAACAATAGTAATGCGGATAACAACGGCAATTATTATTATTGTCTGTGTTTATATACTGAGACTGATAGATCATATCAGCTGTAAATATGTCAACATTTAATTTATACAGTAAACAGCCACTAAATGTAACAAACGCCCAAATTTAACGTTTAAATATAAACATGAGTTTTTATTAACACCTCTTCTGAGTGACTTTCTATAATGGTCGATAGGAGGATAATATTCTCATAATTGAATCGTTGCTTTATCTGAAAGAGTTTCCGAGACACAGAAATGTTAAATTTAACAAACAAAACAAAATGGTATTTAATAGTTTCTGAGATGAAGCCGTTTGAAGTAAAAATTCTATTTCATAATATATGTATAAGATAATAATATACAAATCTTGTCAAAATATTTACCACCTGGTTACGTTTACGCTTGATGTGCTGTAGGTCGGAAGCAGATGTTAAGGTAATATGCGCGCGCTTATAGTGAGTAACTCGGCTGCATAGTAGGAGAACGTATTATTTTGATAGTCATTATCAAAACTAATTAGATTAGCAAATAACTGAAAATAAAAAGAACAAAGAAATGAAGTTTGTTCCCATGCAAAGCAAAAAGTGATTTACTCTTATTTTATCTATATATATAAAAGCGAAATACCACTCACTCACTCATCACGATTTCTCAAAAACTACCGAACGGATTGAAATGAAATTTGGTATGTAGCTTCCTCTAGGGCCATAGGTGCTTACTAAGAAAGGGTTTCAACAAATTCGAAATTTTAGGGGGGGGGGGTTTGGGATATCAAAGTTATTAAATCACGATTTCTTCAAAACTACCGAACGGATTGGAATGCAATTTGGTATGTAGCTTCCTCTAGGGCCATAAGTGTTCACTAAAAAAGGGTTTTAAAAAATTGGAAATTTTAGGGGGGTTTGGGGGGTAGAAATTACTAAATTACGATTTCTCCAAAATTACCGAACAGATTAGAATGAAATTTGGTATGTAGCTTCCTCTAGGGCCATAGGCGCTCGATAAGAAAGGGTTTGAAAAAATTCGAAATTTTAGGGGGGTTTGGGGGGGGATCAAAGTTATTAAATCACGATTTCTGCAAAACTACCGAACGGATTGGAATGAAATTTGGTATGTAGCTTCCTCAGGTGCTCACTAAGAAAGTGTAGGAAAAATTTCGAAATTTTAGGAGGGGTTTGGGGGGATCAATTTACTAAAATCAAATCATCACTTCAGATCATTTACTATTATGACAATAGTGCTTTTATTATTTAAGATCTATATATAAAAGCCAAATACCACTCACTGACTGAACACTTAAAAAGAATACAATTACGTTAAAAAGACTGAAAATACCAACCATCACGGGCAACGCCGTACGGGTCAGGTAGTTAAATATAAAAAGCAAGTTTAAAACTAAACAAAATACACAATTTATTATTTTTACAAGAAAGTAATGACTTATAACGTATTTTATCATTTTGTAGACTTTAAATAGACATTAAAGATTGTTTTACACTTTACACGGAGTGATTGCCATATTAAATATACCACTTATTAGACAAACTAGACGGAAAAGAAGAGAAAGCTGAAATTGTGAATAGGGGTGGAAGTTAACACATGATACACACTGCAAAAAGACTTGAGTTCTATTTTGAGCGGACAAATTTAACTTTATTTGTTTATTACCAGAAGTATATCTATTCAACTGTGTGTAATACCATTCGAACTTAGTGAGCGGAATCATTTGCAAGACCCTCGAAAGCTATTTCATTCGTATTTTCTCTCTCTCTCTTTTAACGTCTATAATTTATAACAGTTAGACTAATGAAGACACTAAAGCAGTATTGAACTACGAGGATCCTATTTTAGCAGACTGGACTAACGTCTTTAGCCTGACAGCCACCCTGCTTTAAAAAAATATATCTTCTGTAGGCACTTTTATTTTTTAGTTACTTTTTCAGAAAATTCCAATATATATTCAGCAGACGACAAAAGTCGTCCAGGTGCTTTCCTAATTTCAAGTAATAATTCATGATTCCGTCTTGTTTATAAGAAAATGTCTTTATGAAAAGTTGTGAATTTACCATTCCTGTAATCTACGAATTGTAGTTTACACGATCATATTCTAATTCCCGTGTATTACAAAAGTTTATTTAAATAATTCCATGAAAAGGTTCGTAAGACTGCAGGTAGCGGTAAGGAACTGTTTCGTCCTATTGAAAGTATATGATGTAAATATAACCCAATTGATCACTTGAAATGCACTTACTACTACATAAGCTACATACTACATAGTGTGGAGGTTGCTTTGAAGATCGCCATTTTGTTAAGAGTTCAGTTATTGAAAAACGAAAACTATGCATTTTGCTTGAAAAAATATATATTTCACACACCCCAAATAAATATTTCTTAAAACAACGATTTTCTGGAAAAGCTTGGTTAGGGTTTTTATTTTTTGACACATACGAAGGAGAGTACGACCACTAGTTCTATGATAAAATCAAGCCCATAAAGAAGTTTCTAGATGAAATGATCAATCAAACTATATCCTTCAATGAACAGCTGTTTCTAATCAAATTGCTGATATCAATGACCACAGTCTTATTCGCATGTGGAAATTTTTTTATCACGCGAAACAATAATACTGGCATTCCGGTTGAATCCAGTTCAGTTCGGTGTAAAGAGTTATGCCTTAAGCCAATTACTGGTGAGAAATCGCGGCTCCGCGATTTCACAAGCAACACGTCAAGTGAAATCAACTTGAAGTGCTTCTTTGTGTGAGGAGATAGACACGTTGTATAGAACAGATAGCACGATAAATATGAAATTTAGGACATGTAGATAGCGATATCCCCCCCCCGAAGGTCTTTTCAGTAATGTGGATTTTATTTGAAACTAGTCGATCGTTGAATACGTAATCGATATTCAACTAAAAATTACATTTATGATTCAATTCGTGATGTGATCACGAAAAAATAATCGTTCTTTTTTAAATAAATTTGATCTCTACCCTACGCAATCATGATTTTCTAACAGTGATGTTTGAGTCCCGGCGGTCTGGTTCATGAGTTGACGGTATACGAGCGCTGGTAGCGCCGCGTTGATTACGCTGAAAACCGGGCGTTAAATTCCCAAGTTACGGAGCGTTGAAAGCGCGTTTTTGAGGCGTTGTCATTGTCGCGCCCTTACTTCAAAAACGGACACCATTCAGTTAGGATGTCTAGGTTAATTACAAGTGTCTGCTCCAGTAAACGAGAAAGCAGCCGGAAACGAAAGCGCTCTTCTCACTATATCCTTATCTAAACAATGCAATTTCTTGCAGCTGAACGCTTTGACATTGCCTCATTTCAAACCATTTTATAAGTATATCTTTTGTAATTATTGAGTGTTAAAAAAAAACTGAATATTCTTTATAAAATTTCGGATCCAGCTTGCAAATTATTTTTCATTATTAACTTTTTATTGTGTTAGGAAAAAATGCAAACTTTGTACTTACAAAATGTCAATTACATAACAAATCAAAAGCATTTTTAAAAAAACTAAATTGCAACACGGATGCGTATTGTGACTGTGCTTAAAATGAGGCCTTGCAAACAATTTTATAATAAAAATAAACGAAATATATGGTTTGAAATTTAACATTGCTCTTATGGGATAAAAATCCAAGATGGCCGTCACTACAGCAGACCCTTAATAGAATTGTATATGAAGAAGGCTAGACGGTTGGATACACACCCAGTGCTTTTAATTAACAGGACAGTTTCACCAATGTATCAAATTGTTTATTGCTATAATCCTTTGAATTAACTTGATTATGGCTGCTATTCGATATCATAAATAAATGTTTGCGTGTCAAACGTTTAGCCACTCTGAAGTACACACTAATCACTTTGAAATAAACAATAATTACTAGAAATAGGACAAAGTCAATATTCTGACTATTGTGGCCTCTCTGGTAGCTGCGCCGTGAGAGCGCGTTGACAACAATACTACAGGCCGAAGTGCTTCCCCCTTCCCCTAGCCGCTACGTCACAGTCTGGGTTGAACTCAGCCATAGTGTAAATGGAGCGCGCGTTCATTTACACGTTCCTAGACCTTTTTATAGTCATTTATTTATAATCAAACTTATATATTTGATTTCTGCATGAAATACGGAATATAGCGATGTAAAAATCTTTTACTTAAGTAAATATTAGAATGTGTACTAATTAAAAGTATTCAAGATTTGTGATAGCGGGACACAAAAAGGTCGCCCAAGCGTAAACATTTTTTGTTTTGAGGTAAAAACAAAATACAACTTTTATTTCACATATTTTTCGATAAGTTGTTTAGTTTGTTCAATAATCAAAAGTAAAGACCGGGACATCGGTCATTTCAACTCGCGCCGCTAGTCAAAGAAAAAGATACGACAGCGCCCCAAAGTAAAAATAATGATTACATTGATCTTATAAATAGGGGCAACTTAATCCAACTGATCCAACTGATTTAACAATAGGCATACTGCAATGTATGCTAAAAATGTTTCAAGTATTGATTAGTAGTAGATTTGAGAAGCAGTCTCTTCTTTGTGGTTCAAAAAAACAATTACTGTGCCACCTCTGTCTAGAAGCTTGCGCCAGTACACTTGAAGAGAACTGTGAAGTTCCACAAACCTCTGTCCGATATAGTGCACATAGTATTTTCAAAAAGTCCAATATTTTGCTCAATAACGATTCTAAAGTTAGATCAAACTTTTGTGACTCCAGGTTGTCAAGAAAAAGGAAAGTGGATACATTTAATTAACTTATAAAGACTGCGCATATCACCATTTCATCACCAAACGTATTTTTGAGCTTAATAAAATATAATTGTATGTAGTTTAAACGTAGATTTTAATTTGTAAAAACAATTTGCCGTAAAATAAATGTGAGTGATCAATTCCTATTACTTTAAATGAGCAATTCTTGTATCTATCTTTGTTTCTATCTTTGTATCTTTGTATCTGTCGCGGATCTCGAAAACATCTCTAACGAATTCAAAGAAATTTTTTATTTAGGTGTAGTTTTGATTTTTAATTACACCCATATAGTTGTATTTCGTGTAAAAACGCAATTTTTTGAGAAAATCTAATTTAAAAGTTGAAAAAATTTTAACATAGGGTCTTATGGGTTGCCATGTTGGTTACAAAATAACAATGAAATAGTAAATAAAGGGATCAAAACAGCTGTTTATAAACAAGCCAATTTATACTGTTTTATCAGCTGTTCATTGGATAAGTTTTAATTACTGTTAAAAAACAAGCTAATTTATACTGTTTTAGCACGTTGGAATTAGAATAAATTGGGCCTGATTTAATAATTTATTTTGTCAAAAAAAAAGGTAAACTTGGCAAATATGGATAATTTCTAATAGTCAATTTTGTAATATAGGCCTGGCTCATTTCTGAAACATAGTATTGAGGTTATGTTAATCCTGCAATAATTTTTACTATATTTAGGCCTGGTTTCAAAACTTTAGTTGACAGAAGCACAGACTATTCTATAGTCTGTGACAGAAGATAGTAGAACTAGGACTAAAATCGTAATGAAAGCCTCTCACGTTTCTAAAGCATGTATTTGAGGTTATAATTAATCTTATAATTACTGTTAATATATTTAAGACTGGTTTCATAATTTTACAAACCCATATATACAAACGAACCAAAGATTAACGAGATTCTTTAGCGAATTTTCCAACTGCGAGCGAAGCGAAGCAGCCATCTGAGGCCGAAGGCCGAGTCGTTATGACGCGAAGCGTCCAGGGGCAGAGCCCCTAGTAAAATGTTTTTTCTCTAATTATTGTATTATAATTGGTTTCTGTTACTTTTATAAAACCTAGATATAGCATAAAAACCAACTGCAATAAATGTAACTTCGAAACTTACTTTGTTTTTTATAGATAAAGAAGTATTACACTACTTATAAACGTGTTTTAGTATTAAGTGGTTTACTATTTAGTTAAGTTTAAATTTTCAGCGAAATAGGACGAAGGGTTTCGACAGTAGACCAGTTTAAAGCAGAGTATGTCGGGGCGCGCCGTATGTTTCTTACGGGAGTAACCGGCCGGTAGCACTCTGACCGTGACGTCACGAATTCAGCGCTCCGGCCCGGCCTTCGCCGCGTCGTCAACACGTCAGTCCGCGTCATCGATGTATGAACACACATCGATGGTGTTTATACATCGATGGTCCGCGTTGGCAACGATCATCGCCCGGTCTCAGATTCGCCAGCGTTGATGGGCCCGTATAACATGGCAAACTGTAGGTTCCATTTACCCAATTAACTGCCGTCAACGCGAAGTTGAAAACGCGGCGCTATCAGCGATCGTGTAACATGGCCCTACTAGACCGTCAATCAAAGTCAGTGCGTGGTAATCTAGCGGAAAGAATGTTTATATTGCACTATTGTCTGACTCAAATCCGTCAAAATTCACTTTAAAAAAAATATAATGTTTAAGAATTTGTGATAAGTTAAAGAACTTCCATCCATTTACATTTTATTGAATTCTAGTTGGCCCGATCCAGCCTTGCACGGATAGACAAATCAAAGTTAAATGTATATTTACAAAAAATATATTATATCAATAAATATATTACACTATGTATTTCTTATGGGAATTTTTAGTAACATTGAACCCCCCCACCCAACCTCCCCTAAAATTTCGATTTTTTTTTTTTAAACGCTTTCGTAGCGAGCACCTAGGGTCCTAGATTAAGCTACATACTAAATTTCATTCCAATCCGTTTTTAGTAACTTTGAACCCCAAACCCTCCTAAAATTTCGAATTTTTTAAAACCTTTCTTAGCGAGCACCTAGGGCCCTAGAGGAGGCTACATACCAAATTTCATTCCAATCCTTTGGTGGTTTTTTTTTTGGTAACTTTGACCCCCAAATCCCCCTAAACTTTCGAATTTTTTTAACCCTTCTTTCTTAGAGAACACCTATGGCCCTAGAGGAAGCTACATACCAAATTTCGTTCCAATCCGTTCAATGGTTTTGAAGAAACCGTGATTTAGTAACTTTGACCCCCCCCAAACCCCCCTAAGATTTCAAATTTGTTTAAACCCTTTCTTATCAGCACCCACGGTCCTAGAGGAAGCTATATACCAAATGTCATTCCAATCCGTTCAGTAGTTTTAGAGAAATAGTGATTTAGTACTTTGACCGCCTCACCAAAACTCCCCTAAAATTTCGAATTTTTTGAAAATCTTTCTTAGTGAGCACCTATGGCCCTAGAGGAAGCTACATACCAAATTTCGTTCCTGGATTTGACTTTTATATATATAGATACTGTGGCCTGCGCTTAGCCCCCCCAGCAAAGCCAAATCCTCGGTGCGCCACTGATCGTAATAATGATAATCATTGACTCTCACTTGTCCCAAAAATGATGAATTTTGAAAATTCTCCACAATACTGAATTTGTAGGGTATAATTTTAAGGCCAAAAGCTGTGTATCAACTGAATTTTTTTCTCAAATATTATAGAAAATGGCGGACATTTTAAAACGTACGGTTTTATAGAAGATATTTTTTTGTTCAGTTTGTTTTGTAGTAACTGAAATTGAATATCCAAGTAGAATTTTAGTTACACCAAGTATACAAGTAAACCGTACAATTAAAATTAGGTCTAGGTTAATTTATTTATTTCACAATCATGCAATTCATGCAGCGATTGTATTATATATGAGTCATTTTAACTTGGCGTGAGAATACATTTATTTAAGTCTACATTTAGTCACGTGTGTACTTAGTGTTTCATAGTTTACAGTCGGGTATTAAAACAAACGTAAACAGCTTGAGTAAACAGAGATACTACTACAATGTTATCATCTTATGGGCGACTGTTTGTACTCTTTATGATATTTACTTAGCGGCAACTTTATAAACGACAGCTGATGCTCTGACGTCACATGACGTAGTATGAATGGATGCTCTTCGTTTAGTGACTGTTTACTATTTACCTTTAACTGGTATCCTTACTTTTGAAGCACGCAACAAGTATCCTGGTGAGTTTGAGCACCCCAACACACAAATGTACAAAATAATCGTAAATAAGGAACAGCATTTTATGAAAAAACATTTAATATGTATTTGTGCATGTGTCTAGTGTATTATCTATACAAATTCCGGATGATTAAAAAAAATAATAGGTTAAAAAATATAGCAAATAAATAATTCAAAAATGAAATGCATACCTTCACTCAATATTTTAAATTTTACTATGAACTTTTTTACGACTAAATAAATAATAATTGTTACATCATTAAAGGCACTTTTGATTTTTATAAGAAATTTATATTTATATGTACTTTCAAATATAAATCCACCCCTCCACCCAAAATCAGATAACCTATACGACAATGACTCAACGTAAGCTATAATTATTGTTCCACGTTAACTTTAATTATCAGTACAATGCACTTACAATCCTCAATATTGAATTGCCATTCCACATACTTTACAATCTTCGTTTACAAATTAAATAAACGGTATCAGTTAACTGACACAAACTTTCTCCCAACTTACTGTAGTCAAAATAATATTGTTTTTAATCATTTTATTTACTACTTTTTAGAACAAAACAAAAAAATAATATTCTACCTACGTCAATCGTATAAAAAAGTTATTGTCCCAGGCGGGATTCGATCGCGCGACCTTTGAATTACTGGTCGTCCTCGCTACCGTTGTGCTACCCCGTGCGGCCGTCGCCGTGATGCTAGATTGAACTACATAAACTTGTTTATTTTTTAACATTTCCCCATAATTATGAAACGCCGAAGTTTTGATAAAAGCGGGTGGTGTCATTTTGTTTGGCATCTTAAGCACTATAAATACTGAAAATTTGATCAAAATCGTTAGAGCCGTTTTTGAGAAATTTGCATTTTTGTCGTTTTTTATTGGTTTTTTGGGGTAAATTACCCTTAAAAATTAAAAATTCAAAAAAATGAAAAAACGCCTGGAGATATTAGGGTTTAGTACCTACATACCAAATTTCATGAAAATCGGACCAATAGTGTCCCCTCTGGTCGTGTATACAAACTGACACACTGACAGACAGACACCACGTTAAAAACACTTTTTTGGGTTCAGGGAGCACCAAAACAAAAAATTCCACCAAAAATATTTTTGGGTTCAGGGAGCACCAACACAGATAATTGCACTAAACAATTTTTTGGGGTTCTGGGAGCACCAAAACAAATAATTCAACTGAAAATTCAAATTTGAACATTTTTACGAAAACAATACTTTCTCCATATACTACGTATAGGGTGGAGAAAGTAAAAACATAATACTATATACTTCACTATTGCATGCTTAGCGTTTAGGTTAAGTCATACAAACAATATATTTAGAATATATTTCACAAACAATAAAAACCAAAGTGTTACTATCATACAATAGGATTCAGACGAGGATAATATTCAAAAATCGGCACTCAGAACTACCGAGTGTAATTAGCAGTATGTAAAACCGTAAATGATATGTAAAGTATAATAATATAAAAGAGAAAGCAAAATCAAATAGCCTACGACGCCCCAAACGTTCTGATACAAAAACTGAACTATTATTTAAATATTTTTCTTTCACGCTCTGATTCTGCTTTCTATTTTAGAAGAATACTTGAAACAAAACTCAAATTAATTAATATGACATAAATAAAAATTAAGAAATTAAACCGTGGGATGTTGAAACCACCTTATAGGTACCAGTTAAGGGTTAAAAGTTTTACTGCAACAACCGTCACCAACATTGTTCTGACAACAAAATGTAATATTCTCAACCGCTGATGATTGGTAAACAATAAAAATAAAAATCAATTTGTAAGTTTTAATAAAATTTATAAACCCATTTCAACAGATATGGTGGTATTTCATCCACTCTGTTAAAATACTCTTAAAAACTGCGCATCATGATTTTTCGTATTCACACCATCTAAACTATACCGTAGAAGAGACATAAAACATATGTTACCTTCTTAATTTTTGTTCAATGACTGAAAATGTCAACTTGCATCGATAAATTTTAGTATCGAACACTAAATTATCTCATATAAATAACATGGGTAATTTTTAGGACTTAATATTTTGTATTTTAAACAAACTTAAATCGAGGAAATGATAAATTTTATATTTTTGGGGAGTTTTGGAACGTTTGGGTTACAAATTGGTACATTTGCCATGAGTTAACTGGTTATCCCAAACTAAGGGCTAAATTCTACAAAACATGTATCCCATTTAAATGAAATGGCGTAATAGTTTAAACATCAGTTATTTTTTTTTAAATACAGTGATATTTTGGTTTTTCAAATCTGCAGTGGAATACGTTTAAAATTTCACTTCCATTTGTACAAACTGGTTGGAAAATAACAACGCAATGGGCCGATAAGGGAATTCCTTAGCTAATAATTTATAAGGTAACCTTAAAAAACCCATTTTGCGCACCAATTTTCCTACTATTTCTTCAGAAAGACAAAGAGATTTCTTCAGAAAGACAAAGAGACTCGTCGCCGTATTTGTAATCAAATTTAGGTTAGGATCAATCCAAAGATCTTCCACCTCTCTTCCACTTCGGGCTATATTTAGTGGCTTGACGAGCACACTATTTCCGTCCGCGGACAAGT
This sequence comes from Philaenus spumarius, assembly GCA_018207615.1. Lineage (NCBI taxonomy): Eukaryota > Metazoa > Arthropoda > Insecta > Hemiptera > Aphrophoridae > Philaenus > Philaenus spumarius. The sequence goes on from JAGFPH010018799.1 coordinate 11,983, forward strand.
AAAGTATCTCTCCCACCTTCAAACTTACGTTCCCCCCCACAGAGAAGTCGCACGTGAAATGATACTTAAATACGATGAGCATCCACAAGCGAACTACTTTACTAATAGCCCAGTCGGTATAGGTTAAAACTACCAGTAATTTGCAATACGGCTGATTTTTTTATATAAGTACCTTAAAGTATGTAGATTAACATAAAAAAAAGTTTACCAGTCTATCGATTTCCCAAAGTCGAAAAAAAAATCGATTATCATTTTTTTTTCGATTATCCTTAATATTTCGAGCTGGGATGAAGATAGAGAAAAATAAAAATACCACTGTGTAGGGGAGGTATTTTTCAACAAAAAAGGTCATATGTATTTATTTCGTCCGAGCAATGGTTTGTCTGGAAAAAATTCTATAATGCACGTATGTATTTTGCAGCAGGGGAAATCACTAAAAGTTTAAGTCTCATTCATATATGAAGCGTTGAATCATTCTAAATTGGCCGAATTTTAATATATCGAATTGAAACTTGACATAGGAGTTAAAATATATATTTTAAACATTTATGCTGAGTCTCAGCTTGTTATCTTGAAAATAACCCGATCTAGAGCCACTTGACTTGGGTTTCTCGATTTTAGGAGTACCGCACCCACCAATTCATTTTAAACAGCTCCAGTTTAGAAAATTTTCAAAATATCAACCTGAAAGTTTTTTTACAAGTTAAATATATAGATTCAAACAAGATCAAGGAGTATAAACCTTTTTTATTATTTACTTTTCAAAGCACAAGTAACTTAAAAAAGTATAATTTTAGACCTTTTTAGATGTTTCATCAAAACGCTTGAGTTAATCGGCTGCAGATTAGTCAATTTTTTAAATATGGTTTTTAAAATAAGTATAGCAAAAACCAATTGTGTTTTTAACTTATGTACCAATTTTTAAATCGATATGTTCAAAAATGTCGAATATGGAGTCGTTGAATCCAAATGTATTATAGTTAAAACGAGATAGGTAAAACAGAAGACTATTTTTTAAGCGCCTCGATTTTAAAAATAGCATGACAAAAATCGTTCATACTTACTAAGAATATTTATAATGGTGTACTCAACTTGTAAAACAAATTTGATGTTGATATTCCAAAAATTTACGAAACTAGAATAGATTGAAATTAGTTCGTGGGTCCGGTACTCCAAAAATCGATAATCGAAATCGACTCCTAGATCGGGTAATTTTCAAGATAACAAGCTGAGACTCAGCATAAATGTTTAAAATGTATATTTTAACTCCTATGTCAAGTTTCAATTCGATATATTAAAATTCGGCCAATTTAGAATGAGCCAACTCTTCATATATGAATAAGATGTCCCCTTTTAGTTATTTCCCCTGCTGCAAAATACATACTTGCATTATAGAATATTTTCCAGACAAACCATTGCTCGGACGAAATAAATACATATGACCTATTTTGTTGAAAAATACCTCCCCTACACGGTGGTATTTTTTATTTTTCTCTATCTTACTTATAAAAAAAAATCAGCCGTATTGTAAATTACTGGAACTTTTGGTCTAAAATGACCTCTACCGACTGGCCTACAAAGTCAGATAGGAATATCAACATTAGTAAAAAGGCACAATATTTTAAGAGTAAAATTGAGCATTTAGTTAAGCTATAATTAGATTTAGAACTATTATACAGTATTACTTAAAATACACGATTTTAAAACAAGTTTACTGGGAGTGATAACTTCAAGTAGCGGGCCAACTTAAGTTTTTATTATTTGGTAGGTCTGCCACTGAATTCATTAAGGGGGCGCTTACCCTGCCGCCATATTGAATCTGATTCCCATAAGAGCAATGCTACAGAATAAGTCATTTTTTTCCGTTAATTCGTGGAATAAATTTAAAATTTTGGTTTCATTTTGAAGTACTATCATATGCGGATGTTGATTGCCGAATACATTTTCAAAATCCGTGTTATTGTTTTCATAAACGTATGATATAAATAGTAAAAAATAGTAAACTTTATTAATTTTTTACTCAGTTGCAAAAAGAGATATTGCAAAAATTCTTAGCAATCAACACCCACAATCTATTTTACTTTAAGAAAAAAAATACAGCTTTCGTTTTTTGCCAAAAACAACACAAAAATATGCTTAATAGTGAAGGTATGTTTTGGTTATTTAACATTGAAATTGGTACCCAACTTCACCGTTTTGAATGTAGAGAGCCGAGCCTTAAGATTCATTATTTGAACTTCCAAGCACGTTGAGAGGTCAGCACAACACAATCATTCAAAGTCCACAACACGTTTAACTATGTTCTATCCTCCGTTGTAATGCATAGCAATGTCATTGTGTCAAAAAAGGAGTTTCACCAAAGCTTTGCTAGTTGGCCGTTCGGCATTTCGTCTGTGTGTCTGTATGTCTGTGTATCTGTCTCACGATTACGGCCAAACGCCTTGACCGATTTTGTGCATGAATGTTCCTTAGTCCTAGGCCGAGCTATTTATATATACGGTTTTTCCATTTTTTAATTTTTAACCCCTTAAATTAAATAAAACAGGCGGCCGGACCGTTTCTCTCAGTGTAAGCTTTTTTCCAAAGCCAGTTTGTGGCTTAACCGTAAGTCGAATTTAAAAACTAATAACATTTTTCCAATAGCAAATTAAATTTTAAACAAAATTGTATTCTTTATTTTTTTCCGTATCTCTAACGGTAAGCTCACAAAATGGCCATAAACTTCGAATTTGTTAAAAATCGTCCAAGTTTTTGTATTTCAACCATGTTTTTATACGCGTATTCTAAACCAATTCAAACGTGTTCCATAGCTTTTTTGTAGATAAAGGTTTAAAGAATTCATAAATGCCAGTAAAAAAATTATTGAACTAAAATTAAGAAAGTTATTAGCTCAAGAAACAATCACGTTCAGTAACGAAAGGAAAATGTTTAACTTTAGGCCTACATAAAAAGTAGTAAAAATTATTGTAATTTTTTTCATAAATGTAAAAAAGTTTCGAAATCTAGTTCTAAATAGAACTGTATAAAAATATTTATCAATTTCAAATTTCTCATTTTGAAAACACCAGTTTTTATGTTCCTACTACAAGACTGCTAACAAAACTAGGCCTGTCCTGTTTTGAATAGTAATTTAGGAATATATCCTTTGCCCAAAAATTACATATTATTATAAGAAAGTATAGAAAATAAATCAAAGAATTGAACTGCATATTTATAAATTATTATTATTTTATAAAAGTATTTGACTTAGCTTTACTTGAATTACAAAATGAGATGAAATAAATGAAACCTCGCGGCGATAAAGGACATACAAAAAATTACCGTTGGACAGCGTGGGAAGTGTTAGTACATGGGTTGAGATCACTATCACGACGCCTTAACATTGTTTGTTTTCATTATTTCTAATATTGGAATATGATATGGAAACTGTAAATACATTGTTAAGTTTTAGTTATTTAAGTATGTACATATTTAATTCTATGTTTTCCCTCAATAACGCGATATTTGTAGCTACCTTACGCATTATTAACCTACATAAAACAAAATGCCCCCTAAAAGAAAATCTTTAGCAGTTAAAGCTCAAGAAAGGAAAAAAAACCGAGAACTAGAAACCTCGGAATCGCGGGAATTTTAAAATAATGTTTCACTGGCTAAACCTTCTGCTTACTTCCTTACTGGCACACTATTTTTAACCTAAGCTCAAAACCACATTAGTTATTTCAACGAGTGAGGTCTACTGTTCACAGAATTACTAGTACTGTATACTACGGAACTTTTCTGTTTTCATTTTGTGTATACTGACCAATAACCACATTAATATAAACTAGGGGAGACCCCTGCGTGCTCCGCACGCCAACCCCAGGTGCGACCTTCTAAACACATATGTTATGTTTTATTTATAATAAAAGTGTAGGATTAATAAAAACCTCAAAACTAAGATGGTAAATAATGTTAAATGTTCAAATCAAAT
>JAGFPH010018800.1:0-10725 GCA_018207615.1 Philaenus spumarius
TCCGTAGTCTACATTTACGTCTTGAAGGCTACTGCATTCATAGCATAAATTTACGTCCTGAAATCTAATGCATTCGTAGTCTACATTTACGTCCTGCAGTCTACTGCATTCGCAGTCTACATTTAAGTCCTGAAGTCTACGTGGACCGAAGTCTACAGTCCTTAACACTCATCCATAGTAAGCACAATAGACGCAGTTGAGTTGATACTGCAACGTAAATAAAATCTTGTGAATTACCACAGTGAGTGGAGTGATGATAAGTTGCATTAAGTTAGTTACATCATGAAGCCTACATCATCCGTAAACTGCAATTACGTCTTGAAATTTACATCACCCTTAGTCTACCCATACGTCCTGAAGTTTGCATCCTCCGAAGTCTACTTTTACATCCTGAAGTCTACAGCATTCCTAGTCTACATTTACGTTCTGAAGTCTAGATCGACCGCAGTCTACATAAATGCGTCATTAAGTCTACTCATCGATAGTAGTTACAGTAGGCGGAGTAGAGTGGACACTGCAACAGAAATAAAACCTCGTGTATGTGTATTACCATTATGAGTGGAGTGAAGTTGTGTTGAATGAAAGTTAGTTACATCATGAAGCCTACATCATCCATAGACTGCAATTACGTCTTGAAGTTTACATCATCATACCCTTACATCCTGAAGTCTGCATTATCCGTAGTCTACCTTTACGTCCTCAAGTCTACATCATCCGTAGTGCACATGACTAGCCGAACGAACAAAATTTCTTAGTTCATTAAGCTCTTACATCTTGTTTTACATATCATATTTCGGACTTTAAATAATCCCATATTTTGTATTTTTATTCAATCATCTCTGTAGAAATGTTTTGCTCAAATTAGTCCGTTTCAAACAACAATAATTTGTATGCACATACATTCTATTCCTTTTGTCAAATAAGCTGCTACTACTGTACAGTGTCGGTGAAAGGGAATTCTTTCTTTCTTAAATTTTTTTACCAGTTTTTGCATTTATTTTTCCCGCCACCAGTTCACCACTTCTGTGTGTTTACAAATCGACCATTACTACATATTTTGTGCAATTAGTAAATTTTGTGGATTTTCTCCACTTTTTCCTTTTTCTCTAAGTAAGATAGTATTTAATTAAAGAAGTTTAAAGGGTTAAAATTTTTTATCTGAATTTAAATTAATTTTGTTTCTTGAAAGTATGTTTTTTATATTTTTTGACAATTTGGTATGTTTTTTATTTTGAATTTTTTTTTTTTTATACACGTTTCCTTTTCTTTTCAAATAATTTGTTTAATGCTTAAATCAATTTTTCTTTTATTTAGGCTTCAGTTTTATTGTATATATTATATGTTGATGATATCGAGGAAACGTTAACTCCGCCAAACATAATTAACTAACAAAGTGGATTGAAATTTTCTTAAGTCATTCTAATGTTACAGATGTTCTTTTATCGTGAACCGTATTGCACGTTAGGCTTTTATTTCTTTTTTTACGATGGATTCTTTTCTTAAACTTTTGCAGATAAAACCTACGGAGTTCGTTGACAGTATAATCAGTGTTTTTATTGACATTTTTCATACGAATCTCTCTCTTCCTTAAATTATAATAAAGTACATTAAGAACGATAGTTTTTTAACATCATTTATATCAAGCCTCATTTTGATAACATTTTTTTTACTTTACGACCATCAGCTGATGTTTGCAGAAGACGACCTTTTTTATAAAATAGATTAGGGCTGCCAACCTAAGCACATTCTAGTATTGAATGTTGAATGCAGGTAAACATACTGTGACTAGAGACTGTAAGTTAGAACTTCAGGCTTTTTTTCATCAATTCAAAATACATTTATATAAGGAGTACATTTGAGCCCTTTTTATACATATAAGATTGTTTCAATGTATCAAATCGTGAACTTTAGATAGAATGTCTGTAGTTTGAAGTTTGATGTAAAGTACGCAGAACATTAAATATTTATGTATTACAGAATTTTATTAAGTGAAAATTGTGTGTGTTCCTTTTCCAAGTTAAATAAGTTGTGAATTGAGTTTAAGTTTAAAGTGTTTTTTTTCCGTTCATAATTAATCACTTTCAATTTTGTTAGTGATATTTTCTGTTTTAATTTATTTAAGGCATTTAGAAATAAAATTGATCATTACAATTTACGTATTTATTAGAACATTTTCTTGCGTGTACGTTGGCATCTCTGACGCAATATGGAGTAGGGTCATAATGTAAACTTTCGCCCATTTACCATGTAGAGGCTGAATTGTCATAATAATACTTCAAATCGTATTGCTAGCTATCCGTAATAGGATATACGTATTATTCTGTTACAAATCACTACTACACATTTTTATTTTAAACTACTTCTTCCATATTATTTGTATTTTGATATATCTCTAACGGTTTAACTCGAACTGCTGTTTTCTTTAATTTAACTGATCGTGCATACACTTTTCTTCACACAGAAGACAGCTAAAACTTGTCAATCAAACCCTTATCAATCAGATACGTTGTTTTGAAATAAAAACGTTCACAAAACACAACCATGCTCGTTTGTAAAATATAGTATAACGTTTGCTCATTTGCTTGTGTTCTTCACTTCACAAATAGGATGCCCATGGCATGGGGTTACAGCAAATACTTTGTCAACAATTGCGTCCATATGATATTTTCTAGGGGGGAGGGGGGTAGACCACCGGGGATTGAGGAGTACCCTCCCTTATGCTTCTACATAATGAGGTCCGGAGAATGTTTGACCTACCCCGAAAACTTTTAAAATTTAGGAACCCAATTTGGCTGTTTAGGTGAAATATTAACCCACGCTGTATTGAATCTGTACCTTTACACCACCAATAAATACACAAAGCTACACCGCTCCTTGAGGCTACACAAAGTAGTGCCCAACTGCTAAGTTCATACTTGAACTCTTTTAAAAAATAAAATGAGCATATTGCAACGGATAATTGGCAGGTTGCAAGGCGCTAATTATACTAGCTAATTAAAGCATAAGAAAACCATTTTCATAAATTCAAATTTTGAAAAAAATGTATCAGAATCAGCAAAACAAGACAAAATTTAAAGAAAGAATAAGTATTTGACGAAATTTGCATATTTTTAAAATTATTAAGGAAATTAGAAAAGTTTTTATTAATTGTAATAATAGCAGGAGGGAGACATCTGAAAAATGCCAAGTTAAATCGAAAAGATAGGTCAGGAAAATACTTGTCGAAGATTGCAAAAGTTTGTCCGCGTCTATCTGTTGCCAGGGTAATCTAAACCAATATTAAATTTTATAATTGTAAATTTTATAAATAAATTTAGTTAGTTAGAAAGAGAAGAAAAACGAATTAGAAAGGTATTAAAAGAAATTTAGTAGAGTCATTAGTTCAGAATTACAGAACAAAAAGTAAGACCAAAAATAGAAAACTTTTAAGTTTTAAATAAATTCAAAAAACCAAATAGGCCTAATAGAGGTCTAACAGGAGATAATAATAATTAGCTAAATTCAATTTTAAAATATAATAACTTAATAGGAAAAAGGGGGTTTTAAAGTCATTCTTAGACCAAAAAAGGATTATAATTTTTAAACTAAAAGGAAATTCAAGTAAGAGAAAACTAGCTGAATACACGTGCTTCGCTACAGGGAATTTGTTTTTTTCATCACTATGATTCATAATTAATTGTAATATTTTTCTCTCATTTTCTGTCATCTATTATTTCACGACAGTGAATTATAACTTAAAATGAATAAGTGTCCAATTTCAGCTCTCTAGCTTTAAGGAAAGAATACCAATTAATATTTATTATTTTTAGGGGTTGTTATTACATTTTCAACCCTTAACAGCACGTAAAAAAATGTAAAACTGGTTTATTTTTTATATGTGATCTTGTATGAAATAAATGTACAAAATTTCAGATCTATAGCTTTAAGGAAAATATAGAAATAAATATTTATAGTTTTTAGGGGTTGTTATCACATTTTCAAGACTATAGCATCACGTAACAAAATATAAAACTCATTTACTTATATGTGTTTGTAAGAAATAAATGTAAAACATTTCAGCTTTAAAGAAAGTAAACAAACAACATTTGTTGTTTTAGGGGATGTTTCAACCCTTAAAGGCCAAATATTTTTAAATCCTATCTTAGTGCGCTTCTAGCGCCTATGAGCAATATGTGTATCAAATATGTCACGTCCTTGGCGGTATGAAATTAATATTTATAGATATGGGAGTTGTTCCTAAATTTCACCCCTTAGGAGAACTTGATAAAACGTAAAACTGGTTTATTTTTTTTTTTATATGTATCTTGTAGGAAATAAATGTACAAAATTTCAGCTTTCTTTAAGGAAAGTATAACAAAAAATTTTTATTGTTTTAAGGGTTGTTTCAATCATTAAATGCCAAATATTTTAAAATCTTTTCTTAGTCCGCCTCTAACCAATATGTGTACCCAATTTTACGTTCCTAGGTGGTATTCAATTAATATTTATAGTTTTAGGGGTTGTTACCCCACACAGCATTTCACCCCTTAGCAGAACGTGAAAAAATGTAAAACTGGTTTACTTTTTATATGTATTGTGTAAAAATAAATGTACAAAATTTTAGTTTTCTATCTTTAAATTACAACAAACAATGCTTATTGTTTTAGTGGTTGTTTCAACCCTTAAAAGTCATATATTTTAAAATTCTTTTAATGCGCTTCTAGTGCCTATGACAAATACATTTATCAAATTTTACGTTCCTAGGATGTATTTTTTTTTAGATATATTATAACAAACAATATTTATGGTTTTAGGGGTTGTTTCAACCCTTACAGATAATATATTTAAAAATTCTTTCTTATTGCGCAACTAGCCCCTGTGACAAATATGTGTACCAAATTTCACGTTCCTAGACGGGTTTTTGAGATATATAACAAACAATATTTATTGTATTATGGGTTGTTTCAACCCTTATAGGCCAAATATTTAAAAATCCTTTCTTTTTTCGCCTCTAGCCCCAATGACAAATACGTGTACCAAATTTCACGTTCCTAGGTGGTTTTTGAGATATATAACAAAACATATTTATTGTTTTTAGGATTGTTTCAACCCTTAAAAGTCATATATTTTAAAATTCTTTCTTAATGTTCTAGTGCCTATGACAAATACGTTTATCAAATTTTACGTTCCTAGGATGTATTTTTTTTTTTAGATATATAATAACAAACAATATTTATGGTTTTAGGGGTTATATCAATCCTTACAGGATAAATATTTAAACATTCTTTTTTATTGGTCCTCTAGCCCCTGTTACAAATATGTGTACCAAATTTCACGTTCCTAAGCGGTAAGGTTTTTGAGATATAATATACCAAACAATATTTATTGTTTTAGGGGTTGTTTCAACCCTTAGAGACCAAATATTTAAAAATCCTATTTTACTGCGCTTCTAGAGCCTATGAGCAATATGTGTACCAAATTTCAAGTTCCTATGGTATGGTTTTTGAGATACCGTGATCAGTGAGTGAGTGAGTGAGTGGGTTTTGGAATTTATATATAGAGATAGGGGAGAATAACTATACTAATAAAGAATGCAAGGTTTCGACAAAAAGTCATTATTTGAATCAGAGTAATTAAATAATAAAAACAGAAAACTTTCTAATCAACTAAAAGAGGGAAAAGTAATAAAATTGTATGTTAAAATATATAACATGTTAGATAATAGGTAAAGGTATTGTAATATCGTGTGAGATGTGAGTAAAAGTCAAAATGGGGGGAACAAAAAATCTAAATCTGGAGCGAAAAGTTAAGCTTAAGAAAACACGATGTATGGAGAACCAACACAGATACAGAAGATCCGAAATCAGTTTCATTCGTTTGGGAACAATATGAATAGGATAGAAGAAAGAAAAATAAAAATTTAATAAATTCCAGGAAAATTAATTTCAAAATTTGACAAAAACTTTCGGAGCGGTTAACATGGTGAATAATGGGAGTACGACTTCAATTCAAAGAGCTACTTGAGCAGAAGGTAGTCCCGAACAATATGATACCATCAAATCCAAAACTGAGACAAGGGGAAAAGAGTTATGGCGGTTTTGGAAATCCAAAGCAGAAACATAGGAATTTCAAGAACAGACAGGAAAGGCTTAAGTCAACAAACGAGAAGCCGGCTTAGCTAGAGTGTTACGCGGGAAGTCAAGGGTAGGACTAATTATAGAAAATGAAAACAATACAATATAAAACAATTCGGCACCGATTTACAAATTTAAAAAAATACAGGAGGTAATAGAAAACATCAAGGAATATTTTTAACATAAACAAAAGAATTAAAACGGTTGAAATAGAGTTTTCGCCAAATTATAACGAAGTAAATCTTTTGACCAAGAGATGGGCGAGAAACCGAAAGTCAGAAATTTATCCAGTTAGTTGAGATTGAGATACCGTACCGACACCACGTACTTCGCAAAGCCTAAGAAGGGCTTTCCAGAGGCTAGCTTAGGGAACAACTACCTTCGAATACAAGCTAAAGGAGCGGACTCGGAGAGTCATCTACATAAGCCAGTGAAAGTAAATCATGAAGAAAATCGGGTTGCGGGCTTTTCAAAACTAAACTCCGGTAAAGAGTAACGGGCCGTAAAAATCGTTCTACTTTTCAAATTTGGGAACTTCGCAGAACTTGGGAGAGTTCTGGAGGACCGATACCACCAGGAGAAGGATCCAGGACAAAGGACCGAAGCCAGAACACTTGTTTTCCTGTAAGTAACAAATTATCAAGTTATTTTCGATCCTAGGGAAATTAAAAAAAATAAAATAAATACAAATTAAGAAATAAAGTATATTCAGGAGAAAGTTATAAAAAGTTAAAAATCATTCTAATTAAAAGCAACTCACATCTTACAGTGGTAAATATATTGTAAAAATATATATTCTTTTTACACATTGTGTTTTGTATCTAATAAGCCGTTGCGTACAATTTAAATAATTACCGTAGTTTTGTTCATTAAATTATTTTATTCTTGAAAAAGTTGCTAAAATTAGTTATAGATAATAGAATACCTCATGTCATACAGTGTTCTAATTATAAGAATTTAGGTAAGGAGAAAGTATTTTCTGATCATAACAAATATAGCTAAACAGGGAACGACCTCGAGATTGGAGTTAAAAAAAACAGTTTCCAATTCTTGCCATCGCATCAACCTTTCAACAAGGGTCATACGGGCAGGTACGATTTGACCGAATTTCATAAAGAGTTTAAATTTAGCTTTGGAGGTGAGCGACACGCGAAAAAGCGTGTGTGTGAGGGTCGCGAGAGGGGTATGCGCGTGGCAATATATAAAATGAAAAAATACATAATATTTAAAAAATATTCTACTGCTAAACTCCTTCTACGAAATACATACTTTAAACTCTTAAAATAAAAATACCTGACTATAGTAAAATATTAATATACTGCACATATTTTCTTTTCCCTGGGAGCTAGGAAGGAAAAGCTGGGGCGCTTCCCTCTCTGCCCACGGGTAGTTCGTTTATGTTTGTCAAGATAAACTATCCACGTTTACGTAAGTAAATTAGATAACACATGATTGTGTTTCCATAGTTCCTTCTAATAATCATAATTAAACGTAATCAATTAAACAATGAATTGTAGACAAAGGCACATTACCTGACCTACTACCTCCTCTACTAATAGTTTTTGCTTTGTATTTAAAACAACCAAAGTAAAATTAATCATTAAATAGTTTAAGCATTAGATATAAGATTGTTTTGGTATTTATAATTTATTTCAAGTAATTCATAACAGGCACATTCATTAAGAAGTGGCACAAACAAATTTCCAGCTCTCTAGCTTTAAGGAAAGTATAACAATAAATTTGTATTGTTTTAGGTGTAGTTATCACATTTTCACCCTTTAGCAGCACTTAACAAAATGCAAATCTGGTTTACTTTTTTATGTATCTTAAGAAATAAATGTACTAAATTTCAGCTTTCTAGCTTTAACTAAAGTATACCAATTCATATTTATTTTTTTTGGGGTTGTTTCAACCCTCAAATCTAAATAAATTCTAGTATATGTCTATATATGTGCAGAATTCCATACAAATACATCCAATACTTTTTGCGTGATTAACTGTCAAACATCCAAGCATACAAACTTTCACATTTATAGCCTAAAGTTATTAGAATAAAGGCACAGGCATATTTAAACTTAATCTAATATAATACTAAATCGGCTGTTCCATTGGTTATTCCTTGGCCTTGGATCATGACAGATCACACAACCAAACAACTCAGAACAACCACACATGGTTAACCATAGGGTTAGCCTGACGGCACTATTGCCCGATGACCCTGTTTAAGGACTTCTCACTGTCATATAAGCCCTACGAACTCGGCAAACACAGTCAATCTTAGCCAGCCATAATTAAAGAATTATAAACAAAAAACGAAATGTGGCTCGAAATCGTCGAGCGTCTCTTCCTAACCAAGTTAGAGGTTCAAAATTGTAATTAAAAATATATAAAGTAATTTCTTACAATTATTCAACAGCTATTGTTTTTGTACATATGATGTATTCCATGAAGGTCTTGTTGATTTGCTATTAGGAATGTATAAAATTGCGTTCCGCTGACTGCGAGTTACATTATGGATTCGCTAAAAGCCTACGCACAGATTTATATATTCGGAAATTCTAAACCTACCCTAAACCTGATCCTAAGCACGTCACACCATGCCATCAAATATTGATTCATAATAATTACATTGAAAGTGTTCTACCAGAATATATAAAATAATTCGACCACGCAGCTGAACCGCTGACGTGAATTGAGCAAATTTCCAAAATTGAGTTTATATGCCTATGTTTTAGGGTTTAAACCAACAATTTGGGAAATAGGTCTATTCACGACGGTGCTGAATAGCTGCAAAATAGTTGGCACGCCATTCCGCATATTGGGAGTATCTCTAATACACAAAGCATTGAGTGCTTCGCACGCCAACCCCACGGTAGATTCCACAACATGGCTTTGAACCGGGTACTTCTATGGTATTTTACGTTTTGATCGATTTTGGAGAAACTAAGCGAGTTATAAGGACGCTAGAAAAACAAAATGTGCAGAATAACATCCTACATTTATATATGTAGAAAAACCTCCAAAAAAAAAAAATCATTCTCGTAGGAAAAATGTCAAAAAATAGTTCATTCCGGTCAAAAAACGTGTTTCCGATTGTTGGATTTTTTTGGCTAACGAACTCGTCTGAGCGACGAAGACAAACAACATGCTTACCAAATTTAAACCAAATCAGACTTAAAATGCGGCGGCTAGAGTGCGAACACATATATATATGATTTTTAATGACACCCCAAAACGTGTTCTTAGGACCATGATCGTTGCTCATTTGCTACTCCAGACCTTGGGTCTTATCATAAGGGCCACTGCAATAGCTCATTTTTCCTATGGAAATTCGCTAATAAAGTTTAATGGAAGTATTGTGGAGGAAAATTAGAAAAACAAATTTATGAAAAGTTATTCATTCGGATCAAATTTTCATCAAGATCTGATGATTTTTATCCCACTTACTGCATTACTATTAAACAAAAAATATTTATCGAGAAATTTAGATTTTTTAGGTTAGGATGTATTTTTTACGGAACTATGCCCCAACATCGTTCGATACGAGTTCACTTACTAGTGTTTTCTTTTTTTTAATTTATCTACGATCAATACAGCCGGAGGTATTAAAAAGTAGTGCAGCGATGCACTCGAAATTCATCAAAGATGCACTTTTATGCGCTTGTCAAAATGAAAATGTATGTAATAGCCTACTAAAGAAAGTCAGAGAAAGTATACTACGCTCTCACACTATACAGGACTAGGAAAAAATTTCAATTCCATTAAACATCATTGTTATACATGTGTACAGAATTACAAGTAATTGATTCAACAATGAACTACGGTATGCATTTGCCCTGGCTCCCTGACGAATCAAACAAAGTGACAGTCGCATTTTCTATTTACAGTGAACACTTTACAAACAACTTTATACGTATGTAACAAGTCTTCTTAATCCTTTCCTTCAGATAGTTGTTTTTGTATGTCATGACTTTTACATAATCCAGGGATAAAAAAATCATATGCACGAGGACCTTCTTGTGCATACTATTCGCCAATAGATCCGATTATCAAGAAACTTCTGGTGCTCGTCAATGGCGGACCTCTATGAAATAGCAAGATACTCCCTTCTGCTGGAAAAAGCTGGAAAGTAGAAATGAAAAAATCTGTGACTTTTAAATATTGCGCCAAAACTGTGACTGTGACGTCTGTTACTGAAAACAATATCTGTGTCTAAAATCTGGTAAAGCGACAACACGACTGTGCAATAAAACTCCCAAGGGTCATCGGTTTACCTGGTTTGCAGGGCTACGACAACACGACTGTGGTGCAGCTGCGAGTGGGCTCAGTCTTGTTGTCGTAGTCTGCACGGCTTGACCGGGGTAAATCTTGATGAGGGTTTGACAGCCAGTGGTGATAATATTTAGCCCGTACCCCTGCGTACTCAGCAAATTTACAATGCATATACATGCAAAATACATGCAATGTTCTCATGCAAAATACTGTAACTAAACAGTTTAAATAAACAGTTTAGGTAAGTCCTCTAGTTTTTTTTTTGGTATTTATTTACTTTACCTTGTCAAACAAAACTACTATAAACACACAAACCTGAACTTTTTTCTTAATAAATATA
>JAGFPH010018801.1:0-15945 GCA_018207615.1 Philaenus spumarius
TAGAGCCGTTTTTTTTATAAAAAAATAATAACTGATTTTTTGGGGGGTTTTTGGCCAAAAAGGGGGTTGTTTTTCAAAATTGTTCAAAACCCTTTTTCGAGCATCTATACAGGCGTACTGGACATGTCTGGTGCAAATTTGGTTGAAATCGATCGAATAGTTTTCTCTCTAGCTTTGTATACATACAGACATACATACAGACATACATACAGACATACAGACAGACATTTTGTAAAAACCACTTTTTTGGACTCAATGGGTCCCAAAACGGATATTTCCACAAAAATCTCAACATCGATTTTTTTGCGATCACTATACTTTCTCTATACTATAGTATAGTGAGAAAGTAAAAATGCAAATCGTTTCACTGTAAATGCGTATCGTGAGTATATTTTACTCCAGCCAAAAAAAAAATGCGCCTAAGTAAGTTTTCACTTTTACAACATAATATTTATAATTAAATATTTTTGTATTTTAAAGGAAAAATACTATTAATTCCATTAAGTTTTCTATTCAGAATTCTACCCAGTATCACCTCTGTAATCATCATTTTATTAAAAAAAAAACAGTAATAACACGTTAATAGATCGTCTACGCTTAAATAACAAGCCGAGATGACCAACTGATCAGAAGTAACGATGAATATTAAAATAAAATACTAGTATGCGAGAGCAAAAAGTGACTTTAATTGTGCTAATAACCGAGATGATGCTATACAACATATGAGTAATGATAATTGCAAGTGTATGAGCAATATGAGCTTTCTACGTTCTACCTCGAAGCTGATGTCATGTATTCAAATAGGAGAGAAATTCTAGAAGACCTTGAGCTTGGGAATGTTGACCTCTAGTTTATATGCAATCAAAAATAAAAAAAGTGTAATGATTCACCTATTTGTGTAGCTAAGTCAACTATCGTGGATTGCTTGTACGTTTACGTGTAATTCAGATTTCTCTGAAATTAGTCTAACTAGCAAAAATGTAATATAAAACAGGTTAAGCACCAAATGATGCGAGTACTTTGTAGATGTTTTTGTAACCCACGTTACATTATAATGTTTGTGTGTTTATTAGGACTGCTACTTAATTCAAAAGATACTTTAAACATTTTAATAAAACTTTTATTTCTTGACTTTTTGGGGACTTTTAGGACACTTCAAATAGAAATATATATTGATGTTTTACGAAAATGTACAGCAGATATAAAAATAAAAATCTTTGAATCATACTGGCTAGATACTTAATATGAAATTTGTTTTATAAGACAGAAAACACGCCATTAAGTAATATAAACAAGAACAGTTCGCAAAATTGAAAAAATAATCCGAATCCACATTTTAAAAGATTTGTTTTCCCGCTCTCTCCTTAATAGAAAAGCTCGTTTACTAGTTGATTAAGATTCGTAGAACCTCTACGTATCGATCAAATGGCCGAATCTTTAAATAAATTTGAACTTTGAACGTTGCCACACGTTTTACACGGGTGCACGGGTGATTCGTAGGATACATACAACATGTGGGGCAAGGGAAATTCAATTTCAGGCAGGGAAAAACGGTGACCTTGAACAACAAATCATGACTTTCAATTGTGAATTTCCGTCACCTTTTATTCAATTCGTAACTTTTTGGGGACTTTCGTGACTTTCGGGCATTGGTAGACACCATGTGTAACCTTGATGAGATAACATGGACTATGTTCCATTGTGTTTGTGTGTGTGTTTTTTTTAACAGAACTGAAAAGTTATTGAAAATTCTGTAAACATTCTGGATTTTTGGGTGCTTTTTATGCCATACACACCAAAACATATTTTAAGCTATACATTTCAGTGGAGGACTTAGTGCCGGTGATGTAGTTTACATGCCAGATAATATATAGGCTAAATCTACAATAAGTTTTTTTTTGCTTTTTTTTTGGTACAGAGTTCATTATGTCAACTAGGAAGTATTATTGCCCATTCCATTTTATGATTGTATTTGAAGCAGTAGCCTAAAAGTACAATATCTTCTTTGAGCAGAAATCACAGAATGACTTTATGAGTGTTGGTTGAGTAATGCTCAGCTGAATTTAGACTAGCAAAATAACAAATAATTTATTATTAAAGTACAAGTTTTAAAGAGAATAGAGATACAGTTTTTTCAGAACAATACTTTCTGTGTGAAAAAATATCGGCCAAGTGAAAAATTTGGGATATTTTAATAATACTGTTGAGAATTCTCTTTGGCCTAGAAACAAAATTTCTATAAAATGTGAATGGTGATGTGCAATCACTATAGCTATCTTTTTTTCTCTTTTTATAGCTGTATTATCATTGTATTAACACCCTCATGGTGCTGCCAAAGTGTAAGGAATCGAACCCGAAACCTGTTATACATAGAGATCTAGCAATTTTCCATACTCAACAAATTGTAGATACAATTATTAACATATAAAAATTATAACATTATGAACTCCCAACTACAATTTCTAGACCTAAATATTTTCTGTGGTCTATTTTATGCAGGTAGGCTAAGCGAAGCATAAAGTTTATAAACCGATAACTAAAACCGGATATAATACATAAGTTTTCTCACTGGTTTAAAACTCTCCCATTCCGGTCAAACGAGAACCGGAACTTAATTCTACCATAAATTAACTAAATAATGTTAACGATTTTCATTTATAGCCTCTACTTTCTTTCTTAACGATTAAGCGAATTACTTAGCAGTAGTTTTATTTGAACGACCAAAAAGGATAAATCTAGATTCACTTAACATTACTATTAAAAATGAAGGATAAAAGATAAATTACTACAGAATAGTCAATACCTTACCAATGTTTTAACCCTAAAGGTCAAACTTAAAGTGAAACTCCTACGTTTAAGTTAATTGACGTTGACGACACTTGAGTTAGTTATAATTTCAAACGAGCGATAGCGCCACTGTCCCTTTTCACTTAAACATAAAACGAATTTAATCTTAAGGTAAAAACTTAACCTATTCAATATGTATTTTTTTAAGAACTTATCATGTTTAGGTCGTTATTATGAAAAGTTCAACGAAGCCAACGGAGATCATACCGCAACTTAGCAATCCGGAGATCAATACTTCATTCGACAGTATTTCGTTCTCAAAGACAGCATCGAAGAACAAAATATGACTGAGAAGTTAGGAGAAAAATATAATGGACGCAGTCATAGTAGTTTATGATTGACAGAAGATAACTTTATGACTTTATGTCCTTCTTAAAAACATTGAGCACATTCAGAATAGCCCAGAGCAAATTGGGAAATACGAAGTGTTGGGGATTATCAAAGAAAACTGGTGACACAAATCTTTATGGACCCCCAACTGGCTGTCTCGTTCTTACAAGCACTAAGATTAAATTATGGTTTATACTACAGAGACTGAAAGAAACCTACTTTGTTGAACAGGTTAATAAATCACAATATTTAGTAAAAATGCCGCAATTTTTAATAAGTCTCGCCTTGCATGGAGCAAAATAATTTTAAATGATTTGAACAGCTAGAGTCAAACCCCGACGACCATTTTTGTTGTTTAAGTTTAACTAATTTTTTTCATATACAAAAGTGAAAATTTTCTACCAACAAAATCATGATGAGTAAGACGCAAATAATCGGTATGCAAATGTTTTTCTCTCTTCCTAAAACTACAGGAATTCCCTTCGATGGTTGAGCATTGTCTGAAACAACTAGATCATTCTCAAACTTTCTGGAAGATTCTATGAACATTCTCCAAAATTCTTGAACATTCTGGAATCTTCTAGAACATTCTGTCCAGTCTCGGCGAATTCGGCACTCGATTCCCAGCTGCTTCATCAACTTCCCGTAAGAAGTCTATTGGTCTGATGCGTTCTTTTTCACCTATAACGTAGACCCAACATCTGCCGTTCCAAACCGAAACCTTCTTCATGGAGTTCTTGTAGGACCTGTCTTAGAGCCTGTGATCCCATACATTACCTTCAACCTTAAGTTTATTTGGTAAGCCAAGTAACGATTTATAGAAATTTAATTTTAAACATTAGCTTTAGTCTGTGTTAAGCTATTGAAAGCGGTGAAAAACTATCTTATTATTCCTTAAAAGTTGTAGAACGTTTACTAAATATTGTGTTTGTATTCCACTATTAGGATTAAAGTCAAATCAAGCGTCAATGTCAATATCAAAACATTTGTCTTCTTGTTTATCCGCCTTTCTTAGCTTTGTCTTTTCTTCGCCTGACGCGTTTCGGGTAGACCCCATCTTCAGAAGCTTTGTTTGCTACTCTTCTGTATATATACACTAGCTGGCCCGATCCGACTTTGCACGGATAGACAAATCAAAGTTAAATGTATAGTATATTTAATGATATATTTTTGTGTTATGTATTTCTTATGGGGATTTTTTGTAACTTAGACCCCCCAAACATTTCGAATTTTTTGGAAACCTTTCTTAGCGAGCCCCTACGGCCCTAGAGGAAACTATATACCAAATTTCATTCCAATCCGTTCTGTGGTTTTTGAGATTGCGTGATTAGTGAGTCAGTGAGTGGTATTTGGATTATATATATATATATGGATACATAAAATATGTAAATATGTGTTCGCACTCTAACGACAGCCTTTTAGTCCGATTTGGTCTAAATTTGGTACACACGGTGGTTTTCTATGTGGCTCGGACAAGTTCGTTAGCCAAAAAATCCAACAACCGGAAGCACGTTTTTTGACCAGAAGTAACAATATAGAGATGTTTCGTACTATAGTAAAACTTTGTGGTGTTTAATCTAAAAAAATAAATATAGGAGATTATTCTGCGCATTTTGTTTTCCTACACGACCTTATAGCTCGCCTGGTTCCCCCAAAATTCATCAAAACTTAAATTAAGTCAACTTCTGTTACGATTCTGAGGGCCAGGATGTAAACTCGTTGCAGTAAAAATCCTAGGCCGCGAGGTCGAGCTGCAAACTCGGTAAGCGAGTTTTCCCGCTGCGAGCGAAACGAGCGCTTGAGCTGGGGTTGGAGGGTGAGTTGCAAACAAATTCTACTTATGTATTTCGTACACGCAAGCAGCTATTAAACATCTTCGTGACTAGACCAATTTCCCAAATAGTTGGTGGTAACCCTAAAACATATAAACTTAATTTTGAAAATTCGCTCAACTCACGTCAGAGGTTCAGCTGCGCGATCGAACTATTGTTTATTTTGAATTCATTTAATTTGTACGTTTGTGTTATTGTCCACATTTATATACTATGTTTTATAATCCGAACCACCTGCGGTTTTAATTAGTTCGGATTATCGAGATTCTACAATATGAAACAAGGCAGAAAGTCCACAAAGACAATTCGCGTAAGGTAATATTAGATCAAGCTACAGTTTATAGATTTGAAACCATTACTCAATTATTCACCCAATAACTCTTATCTTGTACGTGGCTATTAACTGGCACGTAATTAGAATTATAGCGGACAGACCTTGTAGCCTGACCAATAATCAACAATGTGTTACAGTTATTTGTCGATTTGACAAGAAACAGAATTAGACATTTGTTTTTCAACATTCCCTTCACAAGGTTACTTTATTTAGCAAACATTGTATAGTGTTGCAATTAGTGTAATTAGGAACTAATGCAACGGCAGAATGTCACCGGAAGGTACAAACAAGTGCACCATTGTCACGACATGCTACTAATTGCAATACAGGTAGCCTACGTTTTATCGGTTAAATCGACCGATTGTTTCCTGTGGCATAAGAATTGCACATTTACTCTTAAACATAATTAGTTTATGTTAAAATAAAATGCTTACTTTTTTCTAGCTGGCATAATTACCTGGGGACAAGTGATTTACTATATTACCTTCCTTAAAATAACAATATCTACATAATCGTTATTCGCGTATCAAACAACTGTACTTCAGGAGTCGCGGCGCGGCACCTCCTTGCGCTCATTTAAAAAACGATTTCATAATGATGTAATCGTTTTATCACAAATCGGTGAATTGGATAGTTTAGATCAATTCACTGGCTACAACTTTCCCGCTGGAAGTTTGTTTGTAACCCAAAAATAAAAAATTTCCTCGATTAGTAACTTTTCCATGTCAGTCAGTGATAATTCTCAAATATTTTCAATTATTAAAATTCGAAATACTTATTAAAATAAAACTTTTTTATACTGTTAGAATCCGTACTTTATGTAGATTAAGAATATCTAAATTTTATTTTACAGAAGCCTTTCCACCGAGTTACAACAGCGAGTTAACGACTGCGCGCACATTACAGAAATATTACCAGCTGGCGTGTATCAGCATGGTGACGTCAGAGTGAAACTGGCGGCACAGTCCTGAGATCAAAGAAACGGTTTAGCCCTTGTTATAGAGCCCTGTACCCCACCACCTTATTCCGCTCAAAGTGCCTCTGTCACAATCAAAATTCTGACGCTACTTCGCATGCGTTGGATCAAAGTCACCGTTACCCCCATCACCCTACCCAGATAAAAGTACCTCTGTAATAATCAAATCTTTGGTCCTACTGCGCATGCGTCGGATCGAAGTCACCGTTACCCCCATAACCCTACAAAAATCCAAGTATCTCTGTCTTAATCAAAACTCTGGCCCTATTGCGCATGCGTCGGATCCAAGTCACCGTCACCCCCATAACCCTACCCTGATCGAAGTATCTCTGTCCTAATCAAAACTCTGGCCCTACTGCGCATGCGTCGGATCCAAGTCACCGTTACCCCCATAACCCTACCCAGATCCAAGTATCTCTGTCCTAATCAAAACTCTGGCCCTACTGCGCAAGCGTCGGATCCAAATCACCGTTACCCCCATAACCCTACCCAGATCCAAGTACCTCTGTCCTAATCAAAACTCTGGCCCTACTGCGCATGCGTCGGATCCAGGTCCTCATTACCCTCATCACCCTAGCTAGATCCAAGTGTTTAAGTCATAATCAAAACTCTGGCCCTATTGCGCAGGGCATCAGATACAAGTTATCACTAATCCACCACACTTCCCCAATCAAAGTGCCTCTGTCCTAATAAAAACTATAGTCCAATTGCAAATGCGTAGGATCCAGGTCACCACTACCACCACCACACTGCCCCGATTAAAGTGCCACAGTCCTAATAAAAAATCTGATCCTAATTCAACTGTGAAGGATCCAGGTTAATGCTAGCTCACCACCCTACCCCGCTCAAAGTGCCTTTGTCACAATAAAAAGTCTGGCGATACTGCGCATGCGTCGGATCCAGGTTACCATTACCCCCATCACTCTACCCAGATCCAAGAGCCTCTGTACTAATCAAAACTGGTCCTATTTCACATGCTTCGGACTCCCCCCCAAATACCACCACGATCCAAGTGCCTCAGTCCTAATCAAAACTCTCGCCTACTGCTCATGCCTCGGATCCAGGCCACCACAACTCCATCACCCTACTCTGACCTAACTACCTCTGTCCTAGTTAATCGTAATTTCTGTAAAAATATAAGAGTATACAATAATATGTTTATATCAGTTTTGCCGCGAGACACCGCGGGTGGTCGATGAGCGAAGAGAGCTGGGAGCGGAGCTCTCTAGTGAAATATACAACAAGTATTTAAAATCTGTTGTGTTCTTGAGGGTTCTGAAGTAAATCCTCCACTGAGATGACTGTAACTAATGTTATTTTAAAAACAACCTTCACTATTTTAAGCTCAGTAATGTTTTTTTTCTATCGATTACAAGCGTCACTAAGCGCATAAAGCTTAATGGTTTGTCAAATGACACCAACAAAAACAAATTAAGTCTAATTGCTTGATTATCTAGATGACAGATTAAACGAAGAGTAAATTGCCAATACATTGCGTTAGATAATTAGTTATTCAATTGACAATGTAGAAAGCCTGAGGACTCCAAGTCATGACAAATGATTTATAACTACTTCTAATCAACGTTGTACTTTACAACGTTCTATATTTTACGGGAAATAGGTTTTAAATACGATCTTGAAGCTAATTATAGAGTTTTTTTTATAATTTAATATTTTTGAAAGTACGTAACAATATAATAAATTACAAACCGAATGGAATGCATTAGAAGTACAAGTTACCGTTGTAGATGCTGTTGTAAATAAAACACGAAAACAAAAATTTCATTCTAGTACGAAATATTACAAAAAAATACTTACTTCCTGACAAAAAAAAAAAACTAGCTTCCAATTGTTCCAGCTACCAAATCGGTCGTAAAATTTGGCCGTTAGAGTGCGAACACAGACATATATATACAGCTGTTTGAAAAGTCTGGAAACAGCTTAATATCTCAAAATGTACGAGTCTTATGAGATAGAAATAAAAGCTGTTATTCACAACCACAAAAGAACCACTTTTTTGTTCGCAATCTTGGATCAGCCATCTTAGAATGAACTTCATTTTTTAAATGGGAAGGTGACCACATCATCCACATCATCAAAGTGTGATGCATCATTTCGATGTAACATTTCAAGAGAAACCCAACGGTGAAATTTGCACATCCATATCTTTACCACTCAGACAAGTACGCATTTCTAATGTATTAAAAGACAAACAGAGCGAAAAGATTATGTTCTTTCAGGCAGCACATGCTTAGGATATGGAATAAATATTGGTTTGTTCAAATATAGAAAGCGAAGAAATCACCGTCACGTCTACCAGTTGATGAAGGAGCAATTCTAAGGGATTAATTGT
The DNA here is from genome assembly GCA_018207615.1 of Philaenus spumarius. Classification (NCBI taxonomy): domain Eukaryota; kingdom Metazoa; phylum Arthropoda; class Insecta; order Hemiptera; family Aphrophoridae; genus Philaenus; species Philaenus spumarius. The sequence goes on from JAGFPH010018801.1 coordinate 8,673, forward strand.
TCCAATTGCAATTGCACTGGAAATAATTGCAACTTGAATTCAATTCGCAACCATTATCCAATTGTAAATAATTGCGCCGCTAACTGGATATCGTTGTAGACAATGTTAACACGGAGAGGAGATCCACAAAAGGAAGCTGTGGACCACAGACCGCGACGGTACAGGAAATGCAAGATTTTACGCTTCAGTTGGCTGTGATTTGGACTTCCTTTCGGCGTAGGATGTACTGTTTCCCTCAAAGACTTTTTATGATTTAACTAAAATGAAGAGATTGTCAATAAGACAAGTACAACACCAAAATAAATTGCAGAAAAGTATAAAAGTGTTAATGATGTTAATATGATAAAGTATTTCAAAATGCATTGGCAGTAAATCCTGGCTAATTATCAAGACCGTAGTTTCGGTTGAAGACAGCATCTGTTTGAAAACAATGGCTGCATGTCTGAAACTGAAAAATGACTTTATTAAACGTTATATTGACTAATTTGGAATAAATGTTGTGTGAGAACGAGATCGTGAATCTATGGAGTACGCTGAGATTAACTACGAAAGTGTATGGTGTTTAAGAATTGAGCTTTGATTTTTGGATACTTATGGAGGTTCGTAAACCAGACATAAGGGACGTTTTCTTTTGTCCTGCGGAGGTGCAGGATCAGTGATGATTTGTTGGATGTGTGTGTAGCGAGACTCTTCGGCTCTGTGTCTATTAGTTAATTTTAGGATGAAGTCCTCGAGTGTGGGGATTTTGTGCCCTTGAGAGATGGTTACGATCGATACGTACCAGGGGAGTTGGTGGTCCAACGAAGAGTTTTGTTCTGGAAGGAGTCCAACTTTTTTTTCCAAGAAACAGATAGTAAAGAATACCAAGCTGGATCTGCGTACGTGACTACTGGTCTGATTTATATTTTGAACATGGACAATCATCATGATACGAAGTGGTAAAGGGCTCTTGGCGTTTGACTGGAAGGAGTCTGCCACGCACGGATTTAGCCCTAGACAGAGTTTGCTTGACGTGACGGGGCAGATTTAGTTTAGAGTCAAGCGTGATTCCAAGGTATCTGATTTGACGGGTCCAAGCTATGGGTGATTTGTTGAGAGTTAATTGGACTTTGGGAAATCTACGTAATGGATAAAGTTGGATGGCTTGCGTTTCGTCTGTGTTCACTGCAATTCTCCACATCCTGAGCCATGGCAGTAGGGCATCCAACTGTTGTTGAATGAGCGCGACGAACCATATTCCAGGTTTAGAGATCTGTAGTAGAATATAGCGTCATCAGCAAAGAGTCGCAGTGATACTTTGGGGATGACTGGAATATCGTTAGTGTACAGAAGGTACAGTAACGGACCAAGAACTGAGCCTTGGGGAACTCCTGTCTCGACGGGTCTAGGAGTGGAAAGTGTACCTTCGACAGCAACCTAGAACAATCTACTGTCGAGGGATGAGCTTATGAGATGTACATTGCATGGAGGAACTGGGCTGCGGGCTAGTTTGTAAAGCAGGCCTTCGTGCCATACTTTATCAAAAGCTTTTGATATGTCCAGGAACACTGCAATAGATCGGTTTCATATGTTGAAGCCATCAGAAAAGTCGTTGAGAACTTTTACAAGTTAGAGTTATGTGGAATGTTCACTTCGAAAGCCAAATTGCTCGGGGACGAATGACGTCTTTGAGATGCTGGGTGAGCAGGGAATAAACTAGTCTCTCAAAGACTTTTGAAATCGTTGGAAGAAATGAGATGGGCCTGTGATTTTCTGGAAAGTGGGCCGATTTTCCGGTTTGGGAATCGTGATTATTTTGGCTCCTTTCCATGATGAAAGGAAGTGGCCTGTTCGCATGATTCCATTAAAGATATTTGTGATGATTGCTACCGTAGTAGATGGGATGTTGCGAAGCGCGGTATTGCTCACGTTGTCGATGCCAGGTGCTTTACGTGTTGGGAGTTTACTAATGAGATTGGATACCTGGTCGCAGCTGAAAGGGTCGGGGAGAGGCTGAAAGGGTCATGGGACAAGCAAGATATTTATCAAGAAAATTTTCCACACAAGGCAGTAAAGCAGAAGCATTAACAGATAAATGGTTACACGATCATCCGAGGGTTTGACCTTGAAAGAACCAATCACAATAGCCGTCGCATTAATGGGCTCGTTGATTTTACATAAGGTTGAACCGATTAAGTTCTTATTAATTAAAAACTGGCATTCGGTCAGATACGATAGATGCCTTTAGATTAAAAAGGCAAACATGCTATAAAAAGTTTGATTGTTCTAGCTTAATGATTCGTAAAGATCAATCAGGGTCTTTTGTTGTTTATACATACAATTTTTAAATGACAATAATTGTAATTTTGTATCTATATTTTGTAAATTATATAAATTATGTTTACCTAGGTAATATACCTGTTTAAAATTTAATTTTCTTTATGCTAAAATATATCAACACCTCCTGGGCAGCCTTGGAAACTAAAATTCTAATTACTTTATCCGCTACCATCGAGCAGCACCAAACAATACTTGGAGAATTCTTCCAGCATACACTTTAAACGACAATTTGTTTTATGAAACGAACCGTGAAATCCAACAGCCCAAACCCTAATGCGTTACTAAACCAGTCCATTGATCATTTTAGAACCTCTACCTGAGATCTAATCTATATCCTAAACAATCGTAATTTCCGTAATAATAACAAAGTATACAATAATCTGTTTGCCGCGGGAGTTGGTAAGCGATGCAAGCAGAAGCAGAAATATCTAATGTCTAATAAGGATCTACCACTTGTAACAATTCAGCTTATCAAAAATTTGTTGCGATGAAAACCCTTTACTGACTTTGTCTAATAGGCCGACGAGCCTAGCCAGTTAAATACCACCTTTAATGTGCCTCATGTTACAATGAATGACACTTCAAGTGTATACTACACTAACAAGGACTTTCTACGCAACTAACAAATGAAACAAAACTACTTAACTACTCGTCAACCAAACAAGATGTACTGTACTGTTTGAAGTATAACTGCAGTATCTCTAAAAATACCAGCTTTTACATTATTTCTTGTCCCAATTATTGTACAAAGAAGTGTCGTGTAAACGAGTGGAAGTCTTATGAATATTAATTTTAGGGTCGAGTCGTACTAATACAAAGTTTCTTATACACCTCTTTCTTTTCAAGGTTATTGCACACAATTTTCTCAATTCCAAGATCCACACCCAGTTAGTTCAAAAATTAACATCTAGACCAGATTTGTGAGTTAAATCATTAAAAAGAACAGCTAATAATGAACGTACAACATGTGCTAGTCAAAAAATAATTTGAACACGCAGACGTGAGTTGAGCGAATTTCCAAAATAAAGTTTATATGTTTAAGGATATCAACCAACTATTTGTGAAATTGGTCTACTCACGAAGAAGTTGCATGGCTGCTGCCGTGTACGAAACATATTAGGTCTATATACGAAAGTCTCTATTCCCCGCTCATTTGCTGCTTCATTTAGCTCGACCTTGCGACCACGGATTATAGACTACGTCGCATCGCAGCAAACAAACTAGCTTTTTATGTTTTTTACGGTATTTTATGTTTCGATCGACTTTGGGGAATCAGGCTGGCTATAAGGTCATGTAAAAAACCAAATGTGCGGAACAATCGCTTGCATTTTTCTTTTAGATAAAACCCTAAAAAGTATAAATTCTAGTACAAAATCTCAAAAATTGTTTTCTTCCGCTCAAAAAAATACTTCCGGTTGTTGAATTTTTTGACTGACGATCTCGTCCGAGCGACTTAGAAATCTTAACGTGTGTACCAAATTGGATGTAAATTGTGATCGTTAGAGTGCGAAGACATATAATTATTAATGACACCTTACAACGTGTTCTGGGGACCATGATCGGTGTTCATTAAACACTCCCGGACCTTTGGTCTCACCATAAGAGTCACTGCAATAGCTCATCTTTCCTATAGAAAATCTTCACATTCTCGTGTTGACAATATGAAAATTAAAAATTGAGAGAAAAAGGTACACGTTCACGTTTCAGTGTATTCCACGAGTCAATTTAACTGAACTTACACAGCAGCATCACTCAATTCTAAAATTCTATTTTATTCAGGCTTACAAAAGTCTTTAGAGGCAGTTTGTAGTACTTTTGAAAAGTAGAGTACTTTTAACATACTGCTGAAAACCTCGTTTCATTAGCGTGAGTAGGCCTACAGCAAGCTGAAGCGAAGAATACTCCTCCGTTTTGCATCATCGGTTGGGTTAATGATATGAAACAATTTTCCCTGACTATTTAGCGAATTTCGATAGGAAAAATGAGCTATTGCAGTGACTCTTATGATGAGACCTAAGGTCGGGATTAGTCAATGGGTACCGATAATGATACAATGGTACCAGAACAAGTTTTTGTATATAGGTATACAGTATATGTACATATGTGTTCGCATTTTAACGACCGCATTTTACGTCCGATTTGGTTTAAACTTGGTACACATGTTGGTTTTCTAAGTGGCTCAGACGAGTTCGAAAAATCCAACAACCGTAAGTAAATTACATTTTTCGCACTAGAATGAAATTTTACTTGGGTTTTATACAAACAAATAAATAAAGGATATTATTCTGCACATTTTGTTTTTATAGCCCATCTGGTTCCACCAAAATCGATCAAAACATAAAATACTATAAAAGTACCCGTTTAAAATCTACGTAGGCCTACAGCTGGGCTGCCAAATTCGATTAATATATTTCGTATGCGCACATAGCTATTCAGCGACTTCGTAAGTAAACCAATTTCCCAAATAGTTGGTTGAAACCATAAAACACATAAGCTTAAATTTGGAAATTAGTTCAACTCACGTCAGCGGTTCAGCTGCATTATCGAATTAATTATACAAGTTCCCTGACTATATCTTATAGTTTCGTCACATATTGAGCGTTTTCAGATTTGTATCCATTGGCCACATAAATAAATTATAGGTAAAACTGCATTTTATGTAATAATGAAGTGAAACAAATAATTAATACACAATTGATTGTAATTCGTGTTGAGGTTATGTTGCGAAATGTCAAAATACTAGTCAGTTCATTTAATTGTCTAAAAATAGCTTAAAATCGCAGTACTTTTTTTCATTTGAGATAATTTATTTTAGATAGGCTAAATTTATTGATAATTAATTAAAATAGTGGCATATTAAAAGTTATTTAGGTTTTTAAAAAATGTATCTCTTCGTTAAAATGTTTATGAAAGTTTTTTTTTTTTTACAGTACTGTAACCCTATACTAGTTTTTATTTTTTGCGTAATTCCACGTCGCCATTAACGTTCCTCACGCGATTATTCAATCTTCTTTGACACTTTTAATTTTGTTTCGCATCATAAAACCTTTTTTTCATTTTAGTTTATCAATCCACTTTCATTTACGCGAAGGTGTTTAGCAGTACGGGGCGCCAAGCTACAAAAAAATGTTACTTTCTTTAATGAGTCGTAAAAAACGGTCCATTAGAAAACAATCACCGCAGAGGACAAGAAATTCTTACGACGGAAGTCGGAGATTTATATGTTTTTATACCTTTTCTCTTTCACCTTAAACAAGTCTAATTCCTTAACATAACAGAAAACGTCTAATTATTTAATAAAATAACTGTATTCAACCAGCCCGGAGGCTAAGGAAACCTGACGTGATCATTTCACAAGCCTCATCTACCTCCAACGGTCAAGGAAGTCCAAAGTTCTCATTTGCATAAAAAATTATTTTCTCTTCCTCCGTACGTCCTACGCGGACATGACACGTGAATTGCCAGTCGGCTGATTGGCGGAGGAAGAACCGGTGTCGGGAAGGTTGTATCTAACTGATGGACTGCCGCAATAAACTGAGAAACAGTTTCAAAGTCATCATATCGATTACTATAGTAAGGATCGAATGAGCAGACTGACCGATAAAATGTAATAAACGACAGAGTAACTGGCATCCATCATTGATTATTCAGAAGCCGTGTTGCGTATACATTATGTTTACTAGCGTTTAATTTGAAACAACAATAGCCACTTCTCCTGATCCATCACGTCCTTTGAGTTTGAAGTAGGTGGTTTTATCGATTTTTACTACAACCACACAATATAAATATTGCATTTAACTAGTAAAATCAAGTGAATAAAATCACCTCCAGATTAGTTTGATACACATGAGACACAACACTGCTTTAAACTGTTTGTTTTATAGAACTAATGTAGGTTATAAGACTCATTTTGAGGTTAGAAGTCGTTGAAAATGCATATTTTTTAGCGAATTTCCATAGGAAAGACAAGCTATTGCAGTGACTCTTATGAAGACCTCTTATGAAGACCTCTTATGAGGAGGTTTTGGTGTCAATAAAAGGATTATATATTACATGTTCGCACTCTAATGGTAAAAAATGCATTTTGAGATAAAATATTAAAATTTTGTACATTGCAATATTAAATCTTCTATAAGCACCCAGAAACCAATTTCAAAAGTGGAACAAACGACTATATATGGAACAAACTAACTTCCATAATATGAAAGATGAGCTATTATTACAGTGACTCTTATATTTTGAGACCTAAGGTCGGGAATGGTCAATGAGCCCGTTAATGTACCCAGAACACGTTTAGGGGTGTCATTAAAAATTATATATAGACAAAAAATATATACATAAAATATGTGTAAAATATGTATATATGTGTTCGCACTCTTAAGGGGATTCCCTACTAAAAAAATGCAATAGTTTATAAGGTTTAAGAAAAATATAACATATGCCACAAAAGTTCTTTATATCAGTGTTTATATCAGTGTGAAAAATTTATTCAAAGCGATTACTTTTGGTCGAGTTGAACTTCTTTATGTTTGCTATTTGGACTGATAAGTTTTTTTAGTTTTTTTTAAAGTAATTGGAAAGAAGGATAACAATTTTTATTATTAGGCTTTCAATGCCTCCAATATAGTTAAACATCTTGACTATAAATACTGGTTTTTTACACAAAAGTTGTTTGAAGGTTATAACTGCTAAAACTACAGTGATGAAAGTTTTACCACATCTAAATACAAGACTATTAAAAAAAATTGTAAATCACAAATTTGTTTTATATACATTTTTTTTTTTTTGTAACTGGTCATAACTACTAAACTTTGAATGGTTAGAATATGACTATACCCAAACAGTTAGTGGTTTTTATCCACTTAAAAAAAAATGATATCAAACAGCCAAATTGGTTTAGCAGTAAAAAAGTTATAAAAGATTAAAAAACATATTTTTTGCCTAAAAAACCCCC
>JAGFPH010018802.1:0-15944 GCA_018207615.1 Philaenus spumarius
ATTTGAAACTTTGTACACTTATCAAGGACCTATGGCAATGCAATATTCATTTGGTTGGGTGTAGTAAGTGAGCACTGATCAGGGTCCCCAGAACACGACATGATTTTCATCCTTTTAAAACGTCTGATTGATTTGAAACTTTGCACACTTATCAAGGACCTATTGCAATGCAATATTAATTTTGTTGGGTGTAGTAAGTGAGCACTGTTCATGGTCCCCAGAACACGACGTGATTTTCACCCTTTTCAAAACGTCTGATTGATTTGAAACTTTGCACACTTATCAAGACCTATGGCAATGCAATATTAATTTTGTTGGGTGTAGTAAGTGAGCACTGATCATGGTACGAGAACACGACGTGATTTTCACCCTTTTCAAAACATCTGATTGATGTGAAAATTTGCACACTTATCAAGGATCTATGGCAATGCAATATTAATTTTGTTGGGTGTAGTAAGTGAGCGCTGAACATGGTACGAGAACACGACGTGATTTTCAGCCTTTTCAAAACGTCTGATTGATTTGAAACTTTGCACACTTACCAAGGACCTATGGCAATGCAATATTAATTTTCTTGGGTGTAGTAAGTGAACAATGATCATGGTCCCCAGAACACGAAGTGATTTTCACCCTTTAAAAAACGTCTGATTGATTTGAAACTTTGCACACTTATCAAGGACCTATGGCAATGCCATATTAATTTTGTTGGGTATAGAAAGTGAGCACTGTTCATGGTCCCCAGAATACGACGTGATTTTCACCCTTTTCAAAACGTCTGATTGATTTGAAACTTTGCACACTTATCAAGACCTATGGCAATGCAATATTAATTTTGTTGGGTGTAGTAAGTGAGCACTGATAATGGTCCCCTAAAAACGTTTACGGCAGTTATTAAAAATATTATATACAGAGTGATTCACGACGATATGCAGAAACTTCGCGGGCTCATAATTTTGTTGGGTGTTGTAAGTGAGCACTGATCATGGTCCCCGGATTAACTGTGACCAACCAAACAGATGCAACGATAGTATTCATAAGCATATTGTTTTTTTACAAAAATCGTCAATATCTCGAAAACAGTGTGTTCTAGAGCATTTTTGACGATTCTTGACCCCTCTTTAGTTAACACCATCTTTGCCAGATATGGGTTATACAACGGTAAAGTGTATATGCCCCCGGGGGCTCTCCCCCCCCAAGTCGAATTTTGACTTCTACAAATTTGGTAAAATAAGTGATTGACGAGTCAAAACATGTTTTTTAATGAAAAAACACGTTATTCCGTCAGACAATTCTCGACCACTCCTCAAGTGACACGTAAATATATACATTTTTACCTCCATTTGTTACAATTTGTCAACATTTACCATCAGACTGATTGTATTATACTTTTATGCTTACACCATGAATTATTCCCGTGCAAAGAACGAGTACAACAGCTATAATATGCCTATAATTTGATAGAGTTTGGTATTTTGATGAAAAATATAATATATAAATAACAAAAATATCACAAATATGCCTACAGTTATATAAAATCATATCTAAATAATCTTTATAATTTTACACATTTACCAAGTTAAAAATCTCCTCGACATAGTAATGTATGCCTACATAAAGTTATTACTTTTTAAATAGTATTTTTAAATTATTAATTTCTGACAAATAAATGCATGTTTTGTCTTCAACAACAATCGTTTTACATTGGCCTAGGCCGATTTCAGTATTTCTAGGTTATGTTGTAAACTATTAAAATGTAAAAGTAATTAATAATAAAGGTTTTATCATAGATTACGATTTATACATGGGTAATCCTACATAAATCGACACGCAAGCCGTCACTTTAACAGTCACACGTGTAATTTTGTTGTATGTTAAACAGTCAATTGTATTTATAATATTTCAATGTAAAAATTGAATAATAAAGGTTTTATCATAGAGTATGATTTATCCATGGGCAATCCTAAAATATTATAATGTAAAGTTTTTAATAATATAGGTTTTAACATAGAATATGGTTTAGTCATGGATAACCTTAAAATCCATCACTCATAACTGTCGCATGAAACTATTTCCGTCTTATATAGTTTTCTAGCAAATTTAAGCCTATGTGCTATGGACGAACATGTACGTCCGCTTTAAAATATTAGTGATTATTACGTAGAAAGGTTCAAAAATAAAAAATAAAAGGTTAGCTCATAGCATAGGAAATACGAAACTTGCTTAGCAATGAATGTGTTAAGGATAAGGTAAACATCCACTAACATATTGAACATCCTCCTTCACCTGAGATACCGGTATGTATTTTAAATGGACAAGTATTTACAGGCATTCTTAACCAGTTCAAATCTATATATAGGCTATATAAAACCAAATACCACTCACTGACTGACTGACTCACTCATCACGATTTCTCAAAAACTACAGAACGGGTTGCAATAAAATTTGGTATGTAGCTTCCTCTAGGGCCCTAGCTAAGAAAGGTTCGCTAAGAAAGGTTTTCCCAAAATTGGAAATTTTAGGGGGGTTTTGGGAGGTCAAAGTTACTAGAAAAAAAACACCACACGGATTGGAATGAAATTTGGTATGTAGCTTCCTCTAGAGCCCTAGGTGCTCCCTTAGAAAGGTTTCCAATAAATTCTAAATTTTAGGGTGGTTTGGAGCGTCAAAGTTACTAAAAATCCCCATAAGAAACACATAGTGTACCGGTAATATATTTATTGATGTGCTAATATACATTTAACTTTGATTTGTCTATCCGTGCAAAGCCGGATCGGGGTGAAAATGTAATAACAACCCTTAAAACAATAAACATTAATTACTATGCGGCGAAACTTTGGACCGTGTGCGAAGCCACGGGTACAACAGCTAGTTATAAATAAAACAACAGATTTGGATCAAAAGCTTTAAAATTTTGACAAGGTAGGCTGTGTTTTATTTTACTGTATTCGCTGGTTTAACCATGAAATATATATCAAAACAGAATGCAATAATGTGAAATATAGGCCTATTCATGTTAAATACATCTCAACACATGATTTCTAATTTTTATGTTCGTTCGGGAGTTATGAGTAAGAAACTGGCGGAAAACGGGATGTTTAGCGTTTATTGGTGCACAGCTAATAATGTACGTAGGCCTAATAGGGATAGGCCTACATAGATCGATTTGGGCAAAACTCACTGTGTGTTCTAGGACGTGGAACTCGGATCTAAAAAAGTTGTTTTTAATTGCGTGTAACGGCAAGGCACAATATTTAGCCGTTAGTCTTTTTATTTATTTAATCACATGCATCTGCGAGCAAAGCCGCAGGTAGACCCTACCAGCTAGTAAAACCAAATTATAAAAACCGTTTGGCCAGTCGTTTTTGACAGAACAAGAGAAGTTTATTCATGTAAAACCACAAAAAAGTAATCCGTCGAAGAGGAATTCTGGATAGAGTGTACTCTTTGTACCTTACAATGTGATAATAATCCTCAATTTGCAAGTACGGTAATAGTACAACTTAGTATAACTTGGTGCACAGATTATGTTCTTAGATTGAATAGGTAGTTTAGGCCTATAAGACAATCGAAATTTTAAAGAGATGGAATTGACAATTAGACTTTAGACAACGCCCTGAACACTATAATCACTAACACTGAATCATAATAATTATATTTATGTTTATTAGACTTGACATGTACTTTTTATTAAATTACATAGTTGGCACTGTGTAAGGTATTTGACTGGTTTTTGCAAGATCAAATAATATTGTGTCAAGCAAGGTCTTTGCCAGTGTTTCTAGAGCAGCGTACAAGGACGGTGATAGCCACTTCAGTGTGTAAGTAGAAATTAATTTGTGTTTGGTAAACCTGGCGATCAAATGAACTTGTTGTTTTGTTAAAAAAAGTTTGAGGTTATGATTGAAACTAGGCTTTAATTACACAGAACTGCTTAACGCTGGAATCAGTTTGGTTTATTCTGCAGGGTAAGTTCCCAAATAGGTTCAATGGTTTAAACTTTTGTCTAAATAGTTAACGTAGCATAATTTGTCGCTTTTGTTATATATTTTGATAGCGCATTAAACCATTACAAAATTAATTTATAGTTTTGTTCACAAGTGTATTGATTTTATGTCTAGCTAAGACTATGGACAACAAGAAACTATTTTTACAATTAATTACAATATACAGTATTACTATAACAATATTTCGTTGGGAATTAATTTAAAGTGGCGCCTAACATGGAATATGTTTTAACTTTAGCAATAATTTAGATATTGGTAGAAATAATTTGTAATATAAATTAACCCATGATAAAATATGTTTATATGATAGAATGATTATTTTATTCAAAACAAACTTAAATACTAAAAATAAACTAGAACTAAAAAATACTCTCTGAGGTCAAGTTTGAAACTATACTAACAAAATATGTTCACTACGTAAGATTGCTATGAAGTTAATTACAATTGGCTAAATTATTAAAGTTAGATAAATTTATACAATTTTAATAGATAATATGAAGGTTTGATATCATTTGGGTCGATATTTATAGCCTACACAGCAAATCTGTAGCCTATAGCTTCACAGTTGCTAACGGTTTTATTTTCGACTAGGGGAAACCCCATGCATAATCATACACGTAATCATGTTATGTTTTCTTTATAATAAAGGTGAAGGATTAATAATAAACTCAAAGCTAAGATGGTAAGTAATACTCTGTATTCATTGGTAATATTAAATGTTCAAGTCAAATTATTTCGTATATATTTTATAACATCAGTTATAATAAAGGTTAAGAGAACCAGCAAGGCTCAGGTCTAAACTTTAATAAAAAAATAACCTGAAAGTTATGAATACAAATAAGAGCTTCAAAGTTTGAAATCAGCTGTCAATGAAAATATTGGAGCTAACAGCTGTTTTAACTGTTATTTTATTATTCTATTCTATTGGTTGCTATGGTAATAAATGTAAATACATGTGTTGGTTCTTCAGTCTAGGCCTAATCTAAGATTTATTCAGACTAAATTTACAAATATTGAAATAAAAAATGTTTTTATCAAAATGAATTATAGCCTATGTTACTCAGGCTAGTGTAGCTTTTTATTAGTAAAACTATTTTTCAATCGGTTCAGTAGTTTTAAAGATTACCCAATACAAACAAACAAACACATTTTACCTCTTTATAATATTAGCATAGATTATATTAATAAATTTAAATTAACGACAATATGGCGGCTGGTCCTAAGGAAAGGTAGTAGGTCAAATATCTTCTTGGTTGGTCAATCTGTTGAAAATAAGGCCCTTTTTATGAACGCGGTCTGTGGAACCTGGCTGTAAAAAAACGATTCAAGCGCTTCAAGAGGCAGTGCATAAAATTGCTTTCCATTGGGTTAAGATTATATACGGGATTCTACCAAACTGTATAAAACGCGTCCATTGAAGGTACCTTACTTGGATAAAAAGTATTTCTTCTTTTCATTGAAGTTGCAATTTCTCAGTTTACACTTAATATGAATATATGCTATTTGTTACATGCCGATAGTAGGTATAGGCCTATCCGTTTAAGCGGATTAATGAGGGCGGAGTCACGTCATTGTTGTAGCCTACATTATTAGCGAATTTCCATAAGAAAAAGATGAGCTATAACAGTGACCCTTATGGTGAGACCTAAGGTAGGGAGTAGTAAATGAGCACCGTTCATGGTCCCCAGAACAAGTTTTGGGGGTGTCATTAAAAATTATAAATGTGTTCCTACTGTATATAAGCCATATGTGTTCGCGTCCACAAGCAATGTCAACCAAACGTCAGTCTCAGCTATAGTAGCCAACTAAAAAACATCAACTCCCATGGAACGCTCGGAAAGTTGACGCAACCCGCATGACAATAAACGTGATGTTCCCCGTAAAGGTAGTAGAATGACTTATCTCCCGTAAGGCATGTACTGCACGGTGAACGTGGAATTGAGTGTAGCGGCCACATTTTAAGTCCGATTTTGTTCAAATTTGGTACACACGTTGCTTGGACGAGTTCGCTATGAAAAAAGCCTAACAACCGGAAGCACCAGACCAGAAGTAAGTGTTTTTTTTTAGAATTTTCGGGCTAAAATTAAATATTTTTACGGGTTTATTAAAAGCAATTAATGTAGTATATTATTCTGCATATTTTGTTTACTTTACCCGACCGTATAGCTCGCTTAGTTTCCCCAAAAATAGATCAAAACATAAAATACCATAAAAGTGCACGGTTCAAATCCATTTAGGGGATTTTACCGTGTGGGCATCTTCTGATCCGAGGCCGACGGTTGCGAGCGAAGCGAAGGTTGAGGCCGCTAGGTTGAGGTGCAAACTCGCAAAGCAGCGAACGAAGCAGCGCGTGAGTCGAAACTGGAGGCTTAGGTGCAAACAAATTCTAATACTATCGTATAGGCATCTATTCAGCGCCTTCATGAGTCAATTTCCTAAATAGTTGGTTGAAACCCTAACTAAATAAGTTATAAAAACTTAATTTTAGAAATTCGCCCAACTCAAGTCAGCGGTTCAGCCATGTGATCGAATTATTTTTAAAATGCAATGTTAAACAATCATATCAATTTGAAAGGTGAATATAATTTATTTACTGAAGTTACTTCTACGTACGACCATAGATCATGAATAATAAAATAGATCATGCATGCGTACGGGGGCTGTGTGCCGAAAAAAAGGTTGTCGGGAAAATAGTGCATGATCGCGCCGCGAGGTAGCGCTAGGGAGAAATCATTGGTAGCATTGGTGCTTCACACCGCTTCCATCATTTCCCCAATAGACAGCGCCACTATCGTCGAATTTCCGGTGGATTGAAATATTGCATTTTATCGGAGTTCTATTAGGTTATCACAATACAATGGTACGACTTATGTTCAGCGTAACGCCTCGCCGGTTGCAGAGGGAACTACAAGAGCCTTACATTTCTTGGTAATGTATTTCTTGGTAACTGTTATACCATAAGCATTGCTCGAGTGTTTGCCAATTACCGTAATCTAGTAGTGCGTGTAATGTTGCATTATTAGTTTTGTTCGAGGCTCACCTAATTACACAGATAAGGCTATTTATTTTTAACTTCATTCCAAACTTGACATAATTTGCACCAAAATAATGCATACAATTTAAATTAAAAAGTTTTGCAATTTTGTATCCGTAGAGCCAAGTGTTTCTTGAAAAGAACGTCCGTAATTAATGATTACAAATCAAATATAAGTAGCCTACATATATCAGTGAGTACACATATACAGTAAATTAAATATTATACGTTATTACTGTATATTTCTTGTCTTTACATGTATCCAATTATTCTTTTTTAAATGTAGATTCACTTTTTATAAAACAAAACACTTTTCTTTTAGGGTCGGATTTAATTTTAAGCATAATTTTACGAGCGAAGTTTTTTGTTTCAAAAGTGTTTCTTTTCTCCATCTTTTACTTTCTCACTATACTATAGTATAGAGAAAGTATAGTGATCGCAAAAAAAATCGATGTTGATATTTTTGTGGAAATATCCGTTTTGGGACCCCCTGAGTCCAAAATTTTTGTTTTTTTTTACAAAATGTCTGTTTGTATGTCTGTATGTATGTATGTATGTCTGTCTGTATGTATGTCTGTCTGTATGTATGTCTGTATGTATACAAAGCTAGAGCGAAAACTATTCGATCGATTTCAAACAAATTTGCGCCAGACATGTCAAGTAGGCCTGTATAGATGCACGAAAAACGGTTTTGAAATTTTTTGAAAAACAACCCCCATTTTTGCAAAAAACCTAAAAAAATCAGTTATTATTTTTTTATAAAAAAAAAACGGCTCTAAAGATTTTGATAAAATTTGGCTTATTTGTAGCCTTTAATGTAACCTTCCATATGCAAAAAACTGCATCTTTCTAAAAATTGTCGTTTAGCTAAATCCAGGTTATTCACTCTGTTTCCTTTCCTAACAAAAACAATAACACATTCTTTCACGAGTGTAGGGCCTACTCTCAAATTTCATTACAGTTTTAATTTGTTTTGTAAACAACATATTATAATGTTACTAGTAAACCCCCGTGATAAATCACAGGCTGATTATTAGATAGGCCTACACTTTAGAAATACATAATTTAAAAAACAAACTATGTACAAACAACATTAAGGCCTACTTATCTAGGCCTACCTAAACATAACCCCAAACTATAATCTACACTGGATTTAAGTATTACTGATGATGGGTGAAATCAGCTGTTAAACGAATAGGTAGGCCCACGGTATATAGAATACTAACGGCAGGGTTCACGAGTCGATGCGCAGTAACTCGTGACGTCATCGGGGCCCACTTTCTCATAAGCTCCATAAGCTTCTCATGTAAAAATTGAAGAGCCTTATGTAAAAATTGAATAACTTTAAAAATATTTAACCGATTTTAATAAAATTTTAACCTCACATAGAAAACATATCTTTAATAATAATTTAAGAAAATCAGGTTGTTACAACACATTTTAATACCTTTACTGATTAGGCCTATAAAAATTACTTTCCGATATCTTTATTCGGTGAAAAATTGTTTGTTCACGTCTGCAGGAAAAATTGAATAACTTTTAAAATATTTCACCGATTTTAATAAAATTTGAACCACATATAGAAAACATATTTATAATAACAAATTAAGAAAATCGGGTTGTTAGTACAAATTTTATTACCTTTACTGATCAGGCCTACACAAATTACTATTTCAAATTCGACAAATAGTGAACAATATTTTTTATTTTCTATTATTTGACATTTATTTTAATTATGTATTGGATTATGAATAAAAAAGTTATAGAGAATTTTTATTGTGAATCCAAATCTTTTTGGGATGGCGTGCGGAGCACGCAGGGGTTTCCCTAGTTTTACATATTTTAATTAGTTGTAAGTTAAAAAGGACTTCAAAAGTAATTGGAATCAATAATTAGCGATAAACTTCCATCTGCACCTATCGGTAAAGTTTGACCTCTATTAAAATATTGCCTTTGTTGTTGGAATGGCGAAAAAATTATTTGAAGCAAAATAAATAAATATTATAATATAATTAGTACGGTCGTGTATTAGTACAATAATTGTAGGGCATGGTTTAACTATGATTTCTGGATATATTTCATAATGTGGGGTCCTATTAAAGTTGTTGACTCTAGTGCACTTTTTTTAAACAATATATTGAGAAATTAAAATTTTCTTCCAAAATATCTTATCACCATTATTAGAAATAAAATTCTCAAAATTCTCAGTTTCGTTCATATTATTGTTTAGTATTAATAATCTGTCAAGTGATGGTTCTTAATTACATACAGTACAACCTCGCATCTCCGGCCCTCGATAGTCCGGACCCCCCTGTAATCCGGCCCTATTCTAAAAATAAAAATGAACGGAAAAACTTGAAAAATAAAATAGCATTGTGTTATTAAAGTTAAAAACCCAGAGCGTACATACATAATGTATGCAAATACTGTATTTCAAAAGAAGTTTTGTTTTGTCTTATGTTGTATAATAATTATGCAGACGCAACTGCTCCGGCAAAATTCATTTTGGAACAGAACTCGCAACCCAAATACATTCGAAGATGGAGGGAGATTGTTAAAAAAAACGACATAGTGTAATATAAGTAGAGGCTCACCATTTATTGATTTTTATAAATGTTAGAATTTTACTGTTAGGATTTGGTTTTTTACCGATCAAATAAAAACATATATTTAACAAAAGATTTAAAACCAAGGCTTAAAATTTATATTTAGGACTTGTAATTTTTGTGTTTGTTAAGTGTAATTTAAATAAAAAGTAAATGAATTAAAAAGACGTAATTAACTCGGTGGTCCGGCTTTTTCCTAATCCGACCTACCTACGGCCACATTAAGCCGGACCAGCGAGGTTGTACTGTATTAGCAAAAGTTTTAAATTATTATTTTCTATCTCCTTTTCCTCCTTTACGTGTACTACCAGTTATGCTAATAACTGCTCAATTATGTTGGAATTTCCTAACGGTTTCAAACTGGACGCACACGTGCTAATCCAAGGTAAATAAAACTATACCTTTAATTGGAAAATATTATAATTTTTAGCTCGTTGTTTCTAATGTTCAATACTTTTAGCATAAAGGTCTTAGTTTAAAAACTGAGCATACCAAAACTTGGGGCTATGACGTGAAATAATTTAACAAACGTGGTTTAGTAAGCGAAATAATTTAACATAACTTACATTTTGTTCAAAACGGTTTACTTATAAAATGTTAAAAGAAATAATTCATGTAGTTATTATCTCTATCTATATAAATAAAAATGTAAATTTTCGTTTGTTCAAAATCTAAAATATCCGAATGTACTTCACCGATTACTTAATTTTTACACAACATTACATTCGAATACAAGCATGCTTGTATATACCTTTTTTCTAAACAGAAGCATCTATTGAACATAATAACAACAAAAAGTATACTAAATATTTAACAAAAATGTGAGCGCCAATAAATATGTTATTGACTATAATAATAACACTAATCAGCTGTTTGCTATATTATTTGAATTAACACCCGATTTCAAACTTTGAAACAATTATTTGTATTTCTAACTTTTAGGTTAGGTTTTTGTAAAGAACGCCTTATGTTAAAAGTAACAACAACACAAACTATACTGAATGTAGTTTGGAAAAGGGAGCGCCATAATAAATAATTATACTTAATATGTTTAGTGCTGGTACAGCAATCAGTTGTTTGCTCAAATATTTCCATTAACAGCTGATTTCAAAATTTGAAACAATTGTTTCTATTTCTAACTTTTAGGTAGAGTTTTGTTTAAGTATATAGGCCTGACCACAGACTATAGAATTACTCAATCTATAGTCTGTGGCCTGACTGAGCATTGCTGATTGTTTAAGTGTAAACTTCTATAGGCGCACTAAATATATTTGTGTTGGGGATATTAGTGTAACAGGTTGTCCTTCATCATAGGCTTATTCTCGGCGCTGTAAGAATCGGATTTTACCATCACGCATTTTCTGAAACGCTCTATTGTGAAACGTTCTGTTGCGAAACGCTTCATTCCGTCACGCATTTTCTGAAACGATCGATTGTGAAACGCTCCACTATAGTACACATGTGTATAATATCATATTTAAAGATTAAATTATGAAGAAGTGCAAAAAGCTAATATTTTTTAAAATTTTACAAACCCATACGTTTTTGTCTTAATTTGGACTTGATTTTTCGATTTTTGAGTTGCTCAAGTGAACTTAGACCTTGAATATTTTTAAATAACAATTAACAAGCGCACCAATCGTAACGTAGCAACGTAGAGAATACGTTTTGATGATTGGATATGTAACAGATGGTTGGGCGCACGAATTCATCATTGTGTTATTGTGTTCCAAGAGCGAAGAATACACAACAAAACGGTAAATTCTCTCAAACCTAAATTTTTTCAAAAACATTTTATTACGGCTTGGAAATTTGCCAATTAAGAATTGAACTACTGTGCATAAATTCGTGATAGATATGCGTCAATAAAAGCACAAATCTGCACAGATGACGTTTTGTTCTGGAGGTAATTGGAAGAGAGCTTTTTTTTTAGATAAAAATGTGATTTTCTCAGTCTGATCTTATAGTTATTATGAGTTTTATTTTATTGTTTTAGTTGATACTCAATACATGTGTATTATTTATACAATGTAATATAAATCAATTTTCTTTTTATAACCTGCAGAATTACGTAATTGAATTGTAATTAAAAGTTGTTCTAATGAAAAGGTAACATGAACTAGAAACCGCTTTGATTAATATCAAGGTTAGTAACGAAGGCCGCAGTAATACGAGTATAAAGTTCATACATTACGATCGTAATGATTATATGTGATCTGACTGGAGTTGGTCTTATACGTGTATAAAACTTAGTAATTCAAATAACCTACTTTTCTTTCGCAATTAAAACCACAATAACTATCTATACAATGTTTTACGTAAATATTTAGTCTAAATGAATAGCTTAGTCAATTGCTCAACTAGCTGTAAAGTATGTGTGAACTCTTCAGTGGCGCACCGACGGGGGTTACGAACGGGACCCCCCCCCCCCCAGAAGGTCTTTTTAGTAATTTGGATTTTATTTTAAACTAATCGATCGTTAAATATCGATTTTAGTCGATATTCGATTTAAAATTACATTTATGATTAAATTCGTGATGTGATCACGAAAAAAATAATCGTTCTTTTTTAAATAAATATGATACCTACCCTAGGAAATCATGATTTTCTAACAGTGATGTTTGAGTCCCGGCACGGCGGTCTGATTCATGAGTTGACAATATACGAGCGCTGATAGCGCCGCGTTGATAACGCTGAAAACCGGGCTTAAATTCCATAGTTATTCGGGACGTTGGTTATGATATTTAACACAAAAATAAAAAATAAAATAAAAAATAAAGACACAAAATAGATAGACATAAAGTGTGATATGATAAACTTGATTACAATCGCAAACTGTGACTTAAATAAATTTAACAAGTGTTTTAAATGTTTTACCAAGTGTCGTTTTGTGTTTTTATTTATTATGTTTTTATTTATTTATGTGTTAAATACGAAATTAATCTCTGTTTATAAGTGTAATTGTGAGAAGTGTTTTTTGTGTATTTGTTCTGATGATGCCTGAAAATGAAAAGGTGAAACAGCTGTAAACGATATAAAGACTTCTAAAAGGATTGCTATGGCAAGTATAAATAATAATATTACAATATAAAACATTGATAGCACTACTATAACATTTAAATAATTCGACCACGCAGCTGGACCGCTGACGTGAGTTGAGCAAATTTCCAAAATCAAGTTTATAGGCTTATGTTTTAGGGTTTCAACCAACCATTTGGGAAATAGGTCTACTCAAGAAGGCGTTGAACAGCTGTCTGTGTGTACGCAATATATTAGTAGAATTTGTTTGCGCCTAATGGCATCGCGAGTTTGCACACTTGGCTTCGAACCGGGTACTTTTATGGTATTTTACGTTTTGATCGATTTTGGGGGAACCAAGCGAGCTATAAGGTCGCGTAAAGAAACAAAATGTGCAGAATAACACTGTACATTTATATTTTTAGAAAAAACTCTCAAAAAATTTAATTCTCGTAGCAAAAATAATAAAAAAATAGTTACTTCCGGTCAAAAAACGTACTTCCGGTTGTTGGATTTTTTTGGCTAACGAACTCGTCCGAGCCACATAGACAACCAACATGTGTACCAAATTTGAACCAAATCGGACTTAAAATACGGCCGCTAGAGTGCGAACACATATATACATATATATATATAATTTTTTTTAACCCCCTAAACGTGTTCTGGGGACCATGATCGGTGCTCATTTGCTACTCCCGACCTTGGGTCTCACCATAAGGGCCACTGCAATAGCTCATTTTTCCTATGGAAATTCGCTAATAAACAGGTCAGTAATTTTACTCTACTGCTATCAACAAAGTTTCCACCCAACCTAAATGCGAGATTGCGCATAGTCTACAATGGCTTAGGTTAAGCATTGCAATGCATAATGATTTTGAATCATATAATTAATAATAATTTTAATAAATATAAACTAAAAATGAAAAATAGATTTTTAACCCTACAATTGTCGATGTTAATTTTTTGATATGCCAAGCCATTCGGTGCGTGTTGCAAGTACATTTTCAAAAATTCGCCAAATACAGTAATTATAAACCAATCCAAAAGTGTTACATAGCTTTTTTGTAGAGAAAGGTTCAAAGAATTCATACATGCCAGTAAAAAAATGATTAATTATATTACAAAGTTATTAGCTCAAGAAACAAAAAAATGTTCAAGTAACGAAAGAGAAAAGTTAAAATTTAGGCCTATATAAAAATTAGAAAACATATTTTGTAATTTTTTTAAAAGTTACACCGCGTTTTTGAGGCGTTGTCAACGTTGCGTCACTCACTTCCAAAATGGACACATTTCAGTTAGTCTGTCTAGGTGTTTTACAAATAATAGAAACATTTGTCCTGTTTCTAGTACTCGTAGTTATTATAAAATACACTTTAAGCTTGACGGGTGAGAAGGAATTTTTATTTCTCGTAGTTATTGTTTATTCAACGTGATTATTGTGAACTTTAATGTGGCAAAATGTTTGACACAGAAACATTGATTTACGCTATCGAACAGCAGCCACCTCTATAAGACGTTAATTCAAATGATTAAAGCAATAAACAATTGAAACAGTTAGTGAAACTGTCCTGTTGATACACGATTTGAAAGCACTGGGTGTGTACCCCACCGTCTAGCCTTCCTCATATAAAAGTGCGGAGTATATCTCGGGACCCACGTTGTCCACGCGTTACCAATGTCGCGCTTTCAACGTCCTTTACTTGGCAATTTCAGCGTTACCAACTCGGCGCTATCAGCGCTCGTAGGCTAAACCGTCAACTCACTAACCAGACGCCGGGACTCAAACATCACTGTTAGAAAATCATGATTGCGTAGTGTAGAGATATTTATTTATTTAAAAAAGAACGATTATTTTTTTATTATAACATTACGAATTTAGTCATGAATGTAATTTTTAATTGATTATCGACCAAAATATTCAACTATCGATTAGTTTAAAATAAAATTCAAATGACTAAAAATATCTTCTGTGGGGGGGGGGGGGGGGCAGGTCCCGTCCGTCCGTCCCGTCGGTTCACCACTGGTTTTGGGTATACAGTAGTTTTATTTAATATATATTTAGTTACGGTATGTCTTAAATTTATCTTTACATTGGATTACATTTATTAACTACAATGGACATATTGTTTCTTAATTCTGCAAAATTTGTTAAAATAGTAAACTTGGTGAGACGACTAAAACTAACATTGCACTTCCTCATTTTGTAAGTTGTATTAAAATAGTGTTTTTGGTGATACCACTGAAATAGACATTGTGTTTCCTCGTTTTGTAAGTTATTTTACAATATTGTACTTGGTTAAACCTCTAAAATGGACATTGGGCTTCCTATTTTGTAAGTTTGTAGACTATACGTTATTACGTTTTCTTTTAGAATAATAACAAATAATCATATACACTTTCTTCTGGTTGTATGGGTTTTCTGAAATTTGTTGTCATTTTCACCATACTTTCTCCAGTTAACCTCAGTAGATAATCGAAACACTCATTCTAGCAAAGTTTTTAAATCGTTTTTCATCAGTTTTAAGTTCGTTTGCAAAACCACTTAAATTCCGCTTCATGGATCTACACAATAATTGCGATGATTTTCGTTCTCTTCCTCTTGTAAGATAAAAAAAAAGCGTAAGCAGCAATTCCGCATTACTATAGCCGAATTTTTACCACGGAATAACTAAGTTTAAAACAAGTAAATTTAATAGTTATTTATTTTATTCATATTTCATGCAAGGTTTTCAAATAAATTAAGTTTTTGCTAACTGATTTTAATGGAAAAGACTATTAAGTTTCAAACTTTGTGATGCAAACTTTTAATTCACCATCTCTTCAGTATGTATGCCCCATGGCTGATTGTAAGTTGATAATATTGTGTAATATAATAAAATAAAGCATGATCATAAAAAAACTGTAATCTATATTGGTACAAACTTTTAATACTTCCAAATACATACATCATAAACAAAATAAAATACATAATTCTATATTCTAATAAAATGCATACAAATAAACACTTTGTTGCATTGCGGCTGATTCACTGTTCCTAAAACATATAAACATTCTGCTTCAGGAAGAGACCTTTGGTGGTTATATAGATACATGAGCATGACCATATTATAGTGTTCTTTACTGTTAATATATTTGTCTATGAATGTGTGTGATTAGAGTGTTCTTCATTGTATGTGAGAAGATGTTAAAAAACCAAGTTGATTTTGATGATCGTTTAAAAGTTCTTGTATGATACAAAAACATGACGTTTTAGTGTTCTTCAATGTTTGAGTATATATATAT
>JAGFPH010018804.1:1573-15941 GCA_018207615.1 Philaenus spumarius
CATTTGGTATTAAATAAATAAATTAAAAACATAAAACAGCTGTTCTGTAAAATAATATAACAGTTAATGTAAATTATATTTGTAAATAAAATTTGCTACTTATTAACCTATAAAAGTTACACGTAGACACACACATAGAAGAGAAACCTTATAAGTGTGATTTTTGGACGTTGTAAGGCTGTTCTATTAACTCTTCATACATTTACTGTATACTAATATTATAAATAGGTAAAGTTTGTTTGTTTGTTTGTTTGTATGTAGGAGGTAATCTCTGGCACTACTGAACCGATTGAAAAAAATAGTTTTACTAATAAAAAACTACACTTTCCCTGAGTAACATAGGCTATAATTCATTTAGATAAAAATCCTTTTTATTTCAATATTAATTGTAAATTTAGTCGGAAAAAATCCTTAGGTTAGGCCTAGATTGATAAACCAACACATGTATTTACATTTATTACCATAGCAACCAATTGAATAAAATAACAGATAAAACAGCTGTTTGATCCAATATTTCCATTAACAGAGCTGATTTAAAAATTTGAAGCAAATATTTTTGTATTTCTAGCTTTTAGGTTAGGGTTTTAAAGTGTAGACCTGAGCCTTGCTGGTTCTTTTAACATTATTGTAACTGCTGTTATAAAATATAAGAAATAATTTAATTTGAACATTTAAGATTATTTACTATCTTAGTTTTGAGGTTATTATTAATCCTACACGTGTATTATAAATAAAACATAACATTTGTTTTTAGAAGGTTTCATTGGGGGTTCATTGCGGAGCACGCAGGGGTCTCCCCTAGTAATTTATGAATTACACGATTTGGTCAGTTGAAAAGTTGTGTTTACGCATTGTCCTAGACTACAAAACTACGCAATTCGATCACGCAGCTGAACCACTGGCTGAAATTCCAAAATTAAGTTTATATGTTTTAGGGTTTCAACTAACTGTTTTGGAAATCGGTCTACTGACGAAGGCGCTGATTAGCTGTCTGCGTGTACGAAATATATTAGTAGAATTTGTTCGCACTTCAGCCTCCAGCCCCAGCTCAAACGTTGCTTCGTTCCACTCACAGTTTTGCTTCACTCGCAGTGGTGGACAAAGAGTTTTCTGACTTCAGAGGCTGTCGCTACGGTAAAATCCCCACGTGTATTTCAACCGATTTTGGGGGGACCAAACGGGCTATAAGGTCGTGTAAGAAAACAAATGTGCAGAATAATCTCATTAATTTATTCACTTGGATAAACCTCAATAACATTTAATTCCAGTCCGAAAAATCTCAAAAATAATTTACTTCTGATAAAAAACGTGCTTTCTGTTGTTGGATTTTTGGCAAACGAACTCGTTTTAGCGACTTTTAAAACCAACGTGTGTAGCAAATTTGGACCAAGTCTTACTAAAGTTCACACTGACTGAACACATAAATATAATTGTTAATGACACCCCAAATCGTGAGACCATGATCGATGCTCATTGATCCCTCCGACCCTATTTCTCACAATAAGAGACACTGCAAAGCTCATCTTACTTATTAGCCCAGTCGGTATAGGTTACAACTACCAGTAATTTGCAATACGGCTGAATTTTTTTTATAAGTACATTAAAGTATGTAGATTAACATAAAAAAAAGTTTACCAGTCTATCGATTTCCCAAAGTCGAAACAAAATCGATTATCATTTTTTTTTCGATTATCCTCAATATTTCGAGCTGGGATGAAGATAGAGGAAAATAAAAAATACCACCGTGTAGGGAAGGTATTTTTCAACAAAAAAGGTCATATTTATTTATTTCGTCCGAGCAATGGTTTGTCTGGAAAAAATTCGATAATGCAGGTATGTATTTTGCAGCAGGGGAAATCACTAAAAGGGGACCATCTTATTCATATATGAAGCGTTGGCTCATTCTAAATTGGCCGAATTTTAATATATCGAATTGAAACTTGACATAGGAATTAAAATATATATTTTAAACATTTGTGCTGAGTCTCAGCTTGTTATCTTGAAAATTACACGATCTAGGAGTCGATTTCGATTATCGATTTTACTAGTACCGGACTCACAAACTAATTTCAATCTATTCCAGTTTCGTCAATTTTTGGAATATCAACATCAAATTTGTTTTACAAGTTGAGTACACCAGTATAAATGTTCTTAGTAAGTATGAACGATTTTTTTAATGTTATTTTTTAAAACGAGGCGCTTGAAAATGGTCTTCTGTTTTACCTATCTCGTTTTAACTATAACACTTTTGGATTCAACGACTCCATTTTCGGCATTTTTGAACATATCGATTTAAAAATTGGTACAGAAGTTAAAAACACAATTTTTTTTGCTACACTTATTTTAAAAACTATATTTAAAAAATTGACTAATAATCTGCAGCCGATTAACTCAAGCGTTTTGATGAAAAATCTAAAAAGGTCTAAAATTATACTTTTTTAAGTTACTTGTGCTTTGAAAAGTAAATAATAAAAAAGGTTTATACACCTTGATATTGTTTCAATCTATATATTTAACTTGTAAAAAAACTTTCAGGTTGATATTTTGAAAATTTTCTAAACTGGAGCTGTTTAAAATGAATTGGTGGGTCCGGTACTCCTAAAATCGAGAAACCCATTAATAAGTCAAGTGGCTCTAGATCGGGTAATTTTCAAGATAACAAGCTGAGACTCAGCATAAATGTTTAAAATATATATTTTAACTCCTATGTCAAGTTTCAATTCGTTATATTAAAATTCGACCAATTTAGAATGAGCCAACGCTTCATATATGAATAAGATGGTCCCCTTTTAGTGATTTCCCCTGCTGCAAAATACATACCTGCATTATCGAATTTTTTCCAGACAAACCATTGCTCGGACGAAATAAATACATATGACCTTTTTTGTTGAAAAATACCTCCCCTACACGGTGGTATTTTTATTTTCCTCTATCTTCATCCCAGCTCGAAATATTAAGGATAATCGAAAAAAATGATAATCGATTTTTTTCGACTTTGGGAAATAGATAGACTGGTAAACTTTTTTTTATGTTAATCTACATATTTTAATGTACTTATCAAAAAAAATCAGCCGTATTGCAAATTACTGGTACTTTTCGTCTAAATTGACCTTTACCGACTGGCCTGTATGGAAATTCGCTAATAACGAAAATCATAAACCACTTGAGAAGAAAAATCAGTTCATACCCAACAGATTCCAGAGTGGTTACGGCTAATAGTTACAACAAAATTAATTAAAGCATTTAACATAAATTCCGTATTTCTGTAGACATAACAATCCTTTATTAGATTTCGCTTGCTAAAAAGCAAGCGACAAGATATACAATCATAATATTATTGCCCGCTCAGCATCGATAATTACAAATTGCGTAACACATATTTCAATACTACGGACCAATTTTAAGCAATTCGAACAGATCAACACTCACCGAACTCAGATGCCTCGGCGAAACTTTAGGATCCTGTTTTCGCCGATGGTGAGACTCCCTTCCGATCCTCGGCATGGTGGAGATCTCCAACACCGAACACAACGACACCAACTCGTTTTCCAGCAGCAGACGCGGCCGGTGGTTGCAACAAGGGCGAGTGCACCGACGGAGTACGACGGGAGTATAACTCGATCCTTCGACTTTACTGGAAACGATTCTTTTCTTTTTCACACAATCTTTGCACGTCAACAGTTCCATGGTAGTCGTGCCGTTGAGGGTCTTCGAACAAATGTGCAACATTGTCACTCGTAAATCCTTCGGCGAAACTTTGTACGTAGATTTTACACTCTTTAAGAACTACAAAATGTCGATAGCTGCAAGTAGACTACGTAACTTTTAAATTGTCGAATACAAATTGTTAAATAAGTTCCTACATGGTTGATTTTTCAGAAAAATTCAGACTTACCTAAACTGTAACAAATCTTCATAAACGTTTCAATGCAAATTTTTTTCTTCTTGAAATTTACAAGATCATAATATTGTGATCAAATAATTTGTATTCTTTTAGAAATCTGAATATTACAGTATTAGTACTTTTACATCGAAACTACTAGAAATTATTTAACACTTAGAAATGTTGTATCATGTGTAATTAGAAGTACTAGAACATTACTATACGCTTAAAACATTGAAGGTATTAAAATTTATTGACTTTATTATACGATTATTTGTAAAATGTTATGATTATAGTTCTTGACAAACTACACTAAGAATGCAATTATTTTGCTTATCGAGATATAACTATTGTTTTTATATAATTTAAAGTACAAAGTTGACACTAAAAACTATTGAAAGTTTAAATACTTAAGTTGCTTATCGTTTTCAGATTATAAATATAATCTAATATTGCTCAAAATATTGTTTTAATGTAGTATTGTTTATTTAAAACGATGTATTTAATCGAAAAAAATGTTTCGAAAACTACTCAGAGTGATACAAATCTTAATGTTGCGACATAATGCGTTTTCTAAAACCGTTTGTTCGAACAAAGATTTATTTTAAACACTTTATATATTCCGCACTTAATACAATTTTATAAATCACTTCAGATCTATTAATTCCACTTCACTATCACGATTTAATCAATGGCTCACTGCGTACATGAAAGGTAATTGCAATAAATTAATTGTAAATATTTAAACTACAAAATACCTCAATTTCAATTAGTGTTGATAGGTTTCTACTTTAAAAATCAGTCTATACAAAAATTGGTGTTCTCCTATAATAAAGCTGGTAGAAAATGTATTACAAATATAAACGTAGTGTTGAGCACGACTCCATAATACCGAGTGTTTGATGCCTACTGTTTGTTGTCAACTGTTGCTAAGGAAACACCGGAGATGCCTGGGAGATGATCATGCGCAACATCCCTCCGGATCAACCCTTCCTTTCATTCCCCTGCGCCGTCGTCTGCCCCACTTTCGTCATTTGACTAAACAATTTACTAAGTGTAATTTTCAGTCTGATCCATTTTCAAGTTTCCGAATAAAAAACCAGATGTGTGTCAAGGTGGACTCCTCCGCCAGAGAGAGAGGGAGAAGAAAAGCTACGCGAAACCAAACTAGCTTCATTTCAGAGAGAAATCATCTTTCAATGACTTCACAGATTCTATTGTCTTTTTTGAATTGAAGGATTTTCTGTGTTGGAACAAAGTAGGAATAAGAGGAATGTTTATATTTTTCATTGTTTACTTTAAACTATCTTATCAGTCTGATATTCAAGAAGATTTAATTTTTAATATCGAATTAATTTATCAAGTCAATATACAGGGTTGGTGAAAATTCTGAGAACTGCTTATCTATACTTATAAAAGCCAAATATCATTAACTCATCACAGTTTCTCGAAAACCACGAGGCCTACAAACATAAAATTTGGCACTAATACTCTTTATAGGCTCTAGATGCCTAAAATTCCTAGGGTTTCCTAAAATTCGAAATTTTAGGGGGGGGGGGTCAAAGTTACAAAATCACGATTTCTCTAAAACCATCGAACGGATTGGAATGAAATTTGGTATGAAAGGGTTTTAAAAAATTCTAAATTTTAGAGGGGTTTTGGGGGGTCAAAGTTACTAAAAAGAAACATCGAACGGATTGGAATGAAATTTATTATGTAGCTTCCTCTAGGGCCCTAGGTGCTCGCTAAGAAAGAGTTTAAAAAAAATCGACATTTTAGGGGAGATTTGGGGGGGAGGTCAAAGTTACTAAAAATCTCCATAAGAAATACGTAGCGTAATATATTTATTGATATAATATATTTTTTGTTAATATACATTTAACTTTGATTTGTCTATCCGTGCAAAGCCAAATTTTTCGTACATAAGGAAAATTTGAAGGTTGATGTAATCGAGGAACCTACTCCATGAAAAAATACTATTTTATTAAGATGTCAAAAATTTGGTCCGCCATCTTGGATAGGCCATTTTCATTGTAACATTTTTAAATAGGATAGTGGTCATGTGATATATAATTTCAATGTAGAATTTGAAGACATTGAACATTCAATATAATGGTGAATACCGCACATCCATATCTCAAACCGTTCTGAAGATATTTGCATGTATTTTTCATTGAATCGTATCATTTAACGTAAAAATGAAATAAAGCATGTTACATAAAACTTCTTACCTATCAAATTTTAATTTCGAATAAAATTAAACATTATCAAACAAGCAATTCATAAATTCATAAGGTATTCATTTAACGTAGAACAATTTTAACAATAATAAATAAAAATTATAATAATATTGAACACATTTCACAAGTAGGGATTTTTAATGTAATTTAATTTAAATTTATTATAATTATTATTGTTGTTCATAATTGTTAAAATTTATCTACATTAAATTAATACCTTATGATTTGATTTTTTGATAATGTTTCATTTTATTCAACATTAAAATTTAATAGGTAAGAAGTTTAATGTACTTTATTTAATTTTTATATTAAATGATAATTCAATGTAAATAGATTCAAATATCTTCAGAACTGTTTGAGGAATTTCAAAGAAGATTTATCTTGTATTTTAACTTTGGAAATATCTCCGACCAAATTAAAAAAGTGTCGAAAAACTGATTTTAAATAGCTTAGTCGGAAAGGCATTGTTTAAGGGTCAGCTGTAGTGGCGGCCATCTTGCATTTTTATCCCGTAAGAGCAATGTTAAAACATTTATTTTCTCTCATAAAATTGTTTGCAAGGACTCATTTTAACTACAATCACAATAGGCATCAGTTTTATATTTAAAAATTCCGTTCGTTTTTTATGCAATTGAAGTTTTTTAATTACCAAGTTTGGCTTTTTTCCTTAGGCCCGTATTACACGGTACAATATTTTATAAAATATGTTTTATAAAATATGGTATCCATCTATTATAAAAGATTTAAAGAGTGATTCTTTTTTATAAAACACTAGCTGACCCGGCAATGCTTTGCTATTGCTTAATTTGAAACTTTGAAAGCCTGTAATTCGTATCCCTGAAGGCCGATGTAAATTATAATGGGATTCTGCTCATTGCTTGATTTACCTAACCTAAAATTATATTAATTTTTTGATCCAAATCAGTTGTTGATCAAAATTAGCTGTTGATCAAAATCAGCTGTTTTAAGCTTTTCATACGAACAGCTGTTTTTTGTGTCCCTGATAAAATTAAAAGAAATCTTTCTTCTTCTTCCTTAAGATTGACCTTCCATAAGATTAACATTGAAACTTTGAGGGCCACTGGGGCGTAGCCCTAAGTTCCTAGGACTTCGGTAAATGGCCTAAAACCTTCCAAGGGTTAACCTATGTTACTATGCAAAATTTCAAAGCAATCGGATGGACGGTTTGGTAACGCATAAAGGACAAACATACAGACGGACATACATTGAATTTTATATATATAGATTTTGGACTTGTACTAAAAGGTAAAAATGTATGTAAAAAGGTAATGCTAAGCTGTTAAATTTTACAAAAGAAATTTTATAAAAGAAATATATTTCAAAATATGGCCCATTACACTATCAAAGATCTTTGTCAAAGAATTTTTATAAAACATATTTTATAAAATATTTTTCACCACACTACGATGTTTTCAGCTATTTTCGGAACGTCATTTGGAGGCCGAAATTAGCTCTTTTCTGCCTTAGGGCCGTAAAGTCAGCTGTTCGTTTATTTAATTAAAATAAGAACGTATATCTCAACACAATTTCGTTATGAAATAGGCCCATATGGCAAATGATTCAATCGCAAGGAAGGTTGAAGTCTCCAAAAAGCTATTCAACAATGTTAACATGCCATCTCAAACAGCAACATCAAATTCAATGGTACAAAATCAAAACCGTAATGTAAATGTATGCTTAACCTCGAGAGGAAAGTGGTTGAATCTACTAGAGGATTCAAGTTTTCTAACAATCAAAACTGTACCTTTAACTTTTATGTCAATAAAAACTAAATATTAAAATATAAATTAAGTTTTGTTTTTAAATGTTAGGCTATTTTCAAACTAAACTGAGGTAAAACTGTACTTTCCATAGCTAGCTAGTTTATAACCTCAAAGTTTCATTTTCATGTGTGCTAAATAAATATTCTTTTTTAATTTTATATAGTGTTTATTTTATTGTGTAGTGTGGTGAAAAATAGCGTTCGCACCACGGCCGAAAGGGTTTTGCAGCTCACGATCTCAAGCCTGCAAAACCTCATTTTCGGGCCTTACACAGTAAAAAAAATGATAATTCAAGGTAAATCGCATGCCCGATTCACAATTTTATAAAGAATGCTGAGTTTGTTCTCTCCACTCAATTACAAAGATAGATTATAATATGGTTTTAAATGAGGCAATGTCAAAGCTTTCAGCTGCAAGAAACTTCACTGTTTGGTTACCACTATAGAGGTGAAACGCTGGAGTAGTCGGTAGCTTTTTCTTTTGCTGGGGCAGAGCCATAAATTCACCGTGGTTTTGACTGTGATGGGTAAAAATCCGATTGCTTACGTTGGCGTTAACTCCTTCTGAGGATTACGTAGTGTAGAATGAGAAAAATAGCTGTGGAGTATGGAAATAGCTTTTTAATATTAGGGACAGGTAGGCAATCTGTTAGCTGTAGCTCGTTTGCCTATGTAACACGGCGTGGTGGGATACAAGCAAGGCTACTGCGCGTTTGAATTACAGCATCACATTTCTCGTTAAGGCTCGGCTCTCTACATTCAAAACGGCGAAGTTGGGTACCAATTTCAATGTTAAATAACCAAAACATACCTTCACTATTAAGCATATTTTTCTGTTGTTTTTGGCAAAAAACGAAAGCTGTATTTTTTTTTCTTAAAGTAAAATAGATTGTGGGTGTTGATTGCTAAAGTTTTTTGCAATATTTCTTTTTGAAACTGAGTAAAAAATTAATAAAGTTTACTATTTTTTACTATTTATATCATACGTTTATGAAAACAATAACACGGGTTTTGAAAATGTATTCGGCAATCAACATCCGCATATGATAGTACTTCAAAATGAAACAAAAATTTTAAATTTATTCCACGAATTAACGGGAAAAAATGACTTATTCTGTAGCATTGCTCTTATGGGAATCAGATTCAATATGGCGCAGGGTAAGCGCCCCCTTAATATACACTTGTGATAAATTTTTAAAAAAAATTGGAAAACGGTTGACCCTAAAGGCCATCCATGTAACTTCCCGCTAAGTTTAATTACAACAAACACTATTTTTGGAAATTTTGAACTGCCATAACTTTTGAATGAATCAACCGATTTTTATGCGATTTGCGGCAATCGATGCAGTTTTTTAAGTCCATAGAAAGAATCAACAACAAAAAATTTTCAGATGAAAAGTTCCGTAGAAATTGAGGAAAAACACTTTTTTTAATTTCTTTCGTTCACGATATCTCGCGAATGAATCAACCGATTTTTATGCGATTTGCGGCAATCGATGCAGTTTTTCGAGTCCATTGAAAGAATCGACAACAACAATTTTTCCGATGAAAAATTTCGGAGAAATTGAGAAAAAACACTTTTTTTTATTTTCTTTCGTTCACGATATCTCACGAACGAATTAACCGATTTTGACCGGACTGGTAGCGATCGATGTCGCTTTTCAAGGTTAAAAGCTGATTAGATTTTGGAATTGATCGGTAAAGCCGTTTAAAAGTTATTCCAAACAAAACCTGATTTGAAAATATTTTATTTCTTAGTTTTTTCGAAATTTCTCAGAACCTACCGGTCCGAATTAGTTGAAATTTTCAGGAAATCTAAGTTTGATGGAACTCTTTAGAACGCCGTTTGGCAGGATCCAATCGGTTAAGCCGTTCAAAAGTTATAAGCGGGTCACATGCTTACATACACACACACATACATACAGACAGGGTGACACCCTCTCGGGAGTGGTCAGGGAAGATTCCTAGGACCTCAAAACGTCGAGATCTGATGAATACTCGATTTTCGAAAAACGGGGTGAAACCAATAACTTCCCGATTTTAGAAAATTTTCAATTTTCTTTTAGCGGGAAGTTAAAAATTAAACCCAAACGACTTTTTTTCAAGTCGCCTTTAAAAAAAATAATAATAAATCAAAATTGGTTCATTCGTTTGGGAGCTACGATGCCACAGACAGATACACAGACACACAGATACGTACATTAAACTTATAACACCTACTGTTACGTCGGGGATTAAAAAGAGATTTTTGTATCGCCTTTAAATTAGATAAAGATGTGCGAGTTCGGTGATTAAAACCCACTTTTGTATTGCAGCCTTTGTTTTAGAGTCTTCTGCACGTCCTCCATATTGGATTTTTACAAATTCAGGTTGGGTGAAGAGTCTGAGAAATTTATATATCTATATATTAAAAGAATTTATGAAAACTTGTGGCAGTCAGTACGGCCATTCTACCCGGCCGATTTCCTTATTTTTTTTTTAAATTGCAGGTAATCATTTACAGATATGTCATCAAGCATTACAAATCATGTATCTTTCGCCTTACATACGTTAATCAAATGCAAATTTCTGCTGTGTATTCCTTATGGGGGTTTTTTTTGGTTCTTTGTCCACTTTGCGTTCGTATACCATTCATCCGATTGCTTTTAAATTTTGCATAGTAACACAGGTTAACCCTGGGAAGTTTTTAGACCATTTACCAAAGTCCTAGGACATTAGGGCTACGCCCCAGTGGCCCTCAAAGTTTCAATGTTAATCTTATGGAAGAAAGATTTCTTTTGATTTTATCAGGGGCACAAAAAACAGCTGTTCGTATGAAAAGCTTAAAACAGCTGATTTTGATCAACAACTGATTTGGATCAAAAACTGAATATAATTTTAGGATAGCTGTTCGTATAAAAAACT
Organism: Philaenus spumarius; assembly: GCA_018207615.1. Lineage (NCBI taxonomy): Eukaryota > Metazoa > Arthropoda > Insecta > Hemiptera > Aphrophoridae > Philaenus > Philaenus spumarius. The sequence goes on from JAGFPH010018804.1 coordinate 12,384, forward strand.
TAGCAACACATCATGTTTGTTTACTTTCATTACAATAGCAACATTACTTAGAAAATTTGAAGAGTATTACCTTTTTGAGGTTACATTGACAAACTAAAAACAAACACAAACAAAAATCAACGAAAAATGCTAACTATATTTTAATTCAATTCAAACATTGGTTGTTACAAACCTATTATATATAAAACAGCTAATTTGGATCAGAAACTGAACATAATCATTCACAGATATGTCAAGTCTTATATATTATCATCCGTTCAGCCGCTATTCACCCGAGAAGGAGCTCCGGTATACAATACTTCAAATTTCCCATGTTAACCTTATGGAGATAATGTTTAATGAGTTTGAGTCAGCTGCCAAATAAAACAGCTGATTTATGCTCGGTCACCTATGTACAAACGAGCCAAAGATTAACGAGATTCTTTATCGAATTTTCCACCTGCGAGCGAAGCGAAGCAGCCATCTGAGGCCGAAGGCCGAGCCGGGGTTGGGACCCCTAGTCAAATGTTAAAATAACATACCTGTTTTACTTGTCTCACGCGCCGAGGGTTTTGAGTGACAACCTTCACGAAATGTTTAAACAAATTATACTGCATTAATAAAGCATCATATGCCTTTTAAATAATCAATATGCTGAACTAACCTAATTACCAATAAAAGGCGGTAAACATTTTAAATTTAATAATTGTGACTCCAAACGCACTGTAGACTATTAATGAAAAACATATTTTGCATCACTTATTTACTAAATGTTAAACTCACAATAGTTTTCCTGCAAAGTATCCTAACAGGAGGTTTTCAAACTTTATCCGCAGTATTGTACGAAACGGAGTTTTTATAAACATTTACTGAAATAACACAAAAGCCGAACTAAATCTCACAAAACTCTGAATAGTTTTGATATCAAAATAAACCCAGTTCACACGATATTCCGAATGAAATAATCTATAGTAATATTATGAAGAGTTAAAATTCGATTGTTTGTATGTAGAGTGTAGAGGGGGTAATCTCTAAAACTACTGAACCGATTGAAAAAATAGTTTTACTAATAAAAAGCTTCACTTTCCCTGAGTAACATAGGCTATAATTCATTTTGATAAAAACATTTTTATTTCAGTATTTTTAAATTTAGTCGGAAAAAATTCTTAGGTTAGGCCTAAACTGATGAACCAACACATATTTCTTGAATGTATTTACATTCATTACCATAGTAACCAATTGAATAAAATAACAGATAAAACAGCTGTTTGCTCCAATATTTCCATTAAGACTAATATTTCCAATCAAACTTTGAAGAAATTATTTGTATTTCTAACTTTTAGGTTAGATTTTTATTAAAGTGTAGACCTGAGCCTTGCTGGTTCTTTTAACCTTTATTATAACTGCTGTTATAAAATACACTAAATAATTTGATTTGAACCATTATTTACCATCTTAGCGTTGGAATTATTATTAATTCTACACCTTTACTATAAAGAAAACATAACATAATTATGTGTATGGAAGGCTCCAACAGGGTTGGCGTGCAGAGCACGCAGGGGGTTTCCCTAGTTAATTCTAGTATAACTATTTCTACCCCTGACTTTTGGAATATTACGGCTCAGGATTTCCATAGGAAAGATGAGCAATGCAATGACTCTTATGGTGAGACCTAAGGTCCGGGAGTGATCGATGAGCAACAATCTTGCTCCCCAGAACACGTTTTGAGATGTCATCAATAATTTGATATGTATGTAAACGTATTCGCACTCTAGCGGCCGCATTTTACGTCCGATTTGATCCAAATTTGGTACACAAGATTTTCTAAGACTCTCGGAAGAGTTGTTAGCCAAGAAATCCAACAACTGGAAACGTGTTTTTTGACGGGAAGTTAATTTTTACTTTCTCCACCCTATACGTAGTATATGGAGAAAGTATTGTTTTCGTAAAAATGTTCGAATTTGAATTTTCAGTTGAATTATCTGTTTTGGTGCTCCCAGAACCCCCAAAAATTGTTTAGTGCAATTATCTGTGTTGGTGCTCCCTGAACCCAAAAATATTTTTAGTAGAATTTTTTGTTTTGGTGCTCCCTGAACTCAGAAAAGTGTTTTTAGAGTGGTGTCTGTCTGTCAGTCTGTCTGTATGTATACACGACCAGAGAGGACACTATTGGTCCGATTTTCATGAAATTTGTTATGTAGGTACTAAATCCTAATATCTCCAGGCGTTTTTTTCATTTTTTTGAATTTTTGATTTTCAAGGGTAATTTACCCCTAAAAACCCATAAAAAACGACAAAAATGCAAATTTCTCAAAAACGGCTCTAACGTTTTGATCAAATTTTCAGTATTTATAGTGCTTAAGATGCCAAACAAAATGACACCACCCGCTTTTATCAAAACTTCGGCGTTTTATAATTGTGGGGAAATGTTTAAAAATAAACAAGTTTGTGTAGTCAATCTAGCATCGGGGCAGCGGCTGAACAGGGTAGCACCACGGTAGCGAGCACGGCCAGTAATTCAAAGGTCGCGCGATCGAATCCCGCCTTGGACAATAATTTTTTTATACGAATGACGTAGGTAGAATATTATTTTTTTGTTTTGTTCTAAAAAGTAGTAAAAAATAAAATGATTAAAAACAATATTATTTTGATTACAGTAAATTGGGAGAAAGTTTGTGTCGGTTAACTAATACCGTTTATTTTAAAAAATTTTTTACTAGAATGAAACTTTTTGGATTTTATCTAAAGTATATATAGGATTATTCTGCAATTTTTTTTCTTTTACAATACCTTATAGCCCGACCAGTTCCCCCAAAATCGACCAAAACGTAAAATACCCTAGAGTTGCCCGGTTCAAAACCATCTGGGTGTAGCTTCTGATCCGAGAAGGCTAGCTACCGCAAAGCGAACTAGTCCATAATCCGAGTTTTTCCCGCAGCGAACGGAAAGAAGCAGCGGCTAATAGCCCAGTCAATAAAGGGAAAAAATAGGCCTTAGTGGGAAGTAATTAGTGAAAAGCTGAAATTTTGTCAGATGTTACAATAGTATAAGAGGAGTATTTACACAAAAGTCCCCGCCCCTCACCCTCTTGCTTCCCCCTACCCCCCTCCCTTACAGTTCACTTTTGAAATATTTTTTATTTTGTCAATATCTAAGAGATAAAAAGCGATAGAGTAATTTTTATTTCGTTATTGTAATCCTTATAATATTCTCTATAAAAATGTTCTTTGCGTTTAAGCTATAAAACAATTATTTACCGTGTATTTTTAAATTTAATGTTAAAATTTTAACTTTTCTATTACAATAATTACATGTTTAGCTATTTTTGATTAACATGAGACAAGTTACGAAAAAATGGCACAAATAAAACTTTTAGGGGTATTTTGCAATCTTTATATTGATATAAGTTTTATAAATGTTAAGTGCAGACAGTTGACTTAATCGGCCTGTCAAAGGGAGATGGTGCGGCGCGGAGCGTACGAGTCCTCGTGGGACGGATCAGCCCGTTGGCATATCAGCGGTCAATCTGCAGTAAAGGCCTATTGTTTGGACTTTTATTTGTATAGCTGGTCTAATTAT